>CAUYQV010087353.1:0-27685 GCA_963574575.1 Galagoides demidoff | reverse complement strand
GAGCACCCTGAAACTGTATCAAAGCTGTACATATTTCCAAACATTTTTAAAATGAAAAGGCACTCTCGTGTTCTCCTCACTCTGTGCACTTTGCTGTTGGTGTGACAAGGCATTTAAAGATGTTTCTGGCATTTTTTTTTTTAATTTGTAAGGTGGTGTTAACTATATGGTTATTGGCTAGAAATCCTGAGTTATACATACAGTTGTACATATCTGTAGTTTGTAAAAAGAACAAAACAACTGAGACCAACTCTTGCTGCTCCTTGCTTGGCATTAGGCCATGGGGAAAGATGCCCTTCCAAGGGGCCGTAGCTCAGGGTGTGCACTGTGAGCTGGACCTGGTGACACTGTGGCGGGCATCCACTGAGCTTCAGGTTGTCTTGTTTTTGTATATAGTGACATAGCATTCTGTTGCCATTCTTAGCTGTGAACAAAGGGGGGTCAGCTGGCATGAGAAGTGTTTGGATTTTTTTTTTAGTTAAGTGCGGTAGTTTTTAAACTGTTTGTTTTAAAACAAACCGTAGAACTCTTCATTGTTGGCAAGGTGGCAAGCGGAAGAGCCACTGCATCAATGAAAAAGTTCAAGAACCTTCTGTGCTTAAACACATTTGCAATGTTCTATTATTTTTTGTATGTTTAGAATGCTGAAATGTTTTTGAAGTTAAATAAACAGTATTACATTTAAAAAAAAAAAGAAAGAAAAGCTCAGTTATGAATCTCCCTTTTTTCCAAGCTCTACATATTCCCTCCATTCACAAGCTAACCTCCTCTTGTCTGAATCTATCACATGACCTGCCCCAATATTATAAACCTATATTCAGATTTTTATACATTTATAAATGCTTTCCTTTGCTCATGTAAATTCCCATCAGAAGAAGGTAGTCAGTCAATATGTGTTGAAGTTTTTTGGGTTTTTTTTTTTTTTTGAGATAGATTCTTACTCTGTTGCCCTGGGCAGAGTGCCATGGCATCATTATAGCTCACAGTAATCTCAAACTCCTGGGCTCAAGCGATCCTTTTGCCTTAGTCTCCCAAATAGCTGGAACTACAGGCACCAACCACAATGACCAGCTAGTTTTTCTATTTTAGTAGAGACAGGGTCCCACTCTTGCTCTATCTGGTCTAGAACTCCTGAACCCCAGTAATCCACTAGGCTCAGCCTCCTAGAATGCTAGGATTATAGGCATGAACCACATGCCTGGCCAATAATGTTAAATTTCTTTTTTTTTTTTTTATTAAATCCTAGCTGTGTACAATGTTGAATTTCTTAAAATGGTATTATAAAATTGTGGGAAGAGAAAGGATTATTTAATATTTACCCCTAATACTGAAGTAACTGATTAGCCATTTTGAAAAAAAAAATAATATTAGAGCCTCGCTAGTGATTCTAGAAATTTCAGATAGAGTAAATGGATTATTATCAAGAAAAAGAAGTCCTGAAACAACTAGAAGAAAAACATTCTCTCATCTTGGGGTAGGAAAGAACATAAAAGTCAAAAAATAGATCTTGGAAGTAAAACATGACAGGTTTACTTATATTAAAAATGAACATGACTACCACTTTTCTTTTCTTGAGACAAGAGTTTCACTCTGCCCCCAGGCTGGAGTGCAGTTGCATCATCACAGCTCACAGCAGCCTCAAACTCCCTGGCACAAGCAATCCTCCTGCCTCAGCCTCCTGAGTAGCTGGGACTACAGGTATGCACCACCAAGCCCAGATAGTTTTTCTATTTTCAGTAGAGATGGGGGTCTTATTTTTGCTCAGGCTGGTCTCAAACTCCTGCCTTCAAGCAACCCTCTGCTTCCAGTCTTCCAATGTGCTATGATTATAAATATGAGTCATGTGCCCGGCCTATGACTACTAAATTTTTAATGCAGTATTCTGGATGGGAATCCTAGAAAAGAAAAAGGAAAAACTAAGAAAAACTTAATGAAGTGCAGAATTTAGTTAATAATAATATATCACTATTGATTGTTGAGTCAAAGAATAGAAAAAAATAGTTTGTGTTTTTTACACAGAATAGTACTCTGGATATCCTAAAATTTCAGATAAACCCTCCCATACGTGGATAGTTAATTTTTGACAAGCATGCCAGGACCCTTCAATGGGGAAAAGATAAATTTTTCAACAAATGGTTGTGGGAAAACCAGATCTATGTACAAAAGAATAATGTTGGACCCTTACCTTATGCTATGTACAAAACTAAAAATGAATCAAAGACCTAAACTTAAGAGCTAAAACTATACAACTTTTAGGATAAGATATAGGGGAATTTTTTTTTTTTAAAGACAGAGTCTCACTTTGTTGCCCTTGGTAGAGTGCCGTGGGTCATAGATCACAGCAACCTCAAACTCTCTGTCTCAAGCAGTTCTCTTGTCTCAGCCTCCCAAGTAGCTGGGACTACAGGTGCCCACCACAATGCTATTTTTAGAGACAGGGTCTCACACATGCTCAGGCTGGTCTTGAAACTATGAGCTCAGGCAGTCCACCCACCTCAGCCTCCCAGAGGAAAATCTTTATGACATTGGATTTGGAGATGATTTCTCAGATATCATATTAAAAGCACAGGCAACAAAAGTAAATTAGATAAACTGGATTTCATAAGAATTCAAAAATTTTGTGCATCCAGGAGTATCTAGGTAACCATAGAATGGGAGAGAAATATTTGCAATCACAAAATAAAGGTTACCCAGGGGTTAGGGAAGAGAGGAATAGGGAGTTGCTTAGCGAGTACAGAATTTCTGTTTGAGGTAATGAACAAGTTCTTTAGAAAGAGACAGTGGTGGTGGTCATATGATGCACTTATGCCATTGAACTGTACACTTCAAAATGGCTAAAATGGTGAATTTTATGTTATGTGTATTTTACTACAATGAAAAAAATTACCAAAAAAGCCCAAAGTACCCCACAATAGCCAGCACAGTGTCCTCACAAGGTGGGCCTCCTTGTTTCATGGCCCTGGGGATGGCACCAGCCTCCCGTTACAACAAATGTGTGCACTTTATAGCCCGCTCTGGCCGAACACCAGCAACTGAAGCGAAACTAGACCTGAACTTCCTCAGAGGAGCATTCCTGACAGAGCGTCTGCCTCACTTTTTAATGATTTGCAGGGAGGGAATTTTTCTCCTTTATCAACTCTATTTACTCAACTACCTTAATAAACTACTCTGTTTATTTCAACTACCTTCAAGTCCAGAAGTCATGGTACCTAAACATATACATACAAACAATTCCGCTGTCACGCAATGCAAAGCATTTCCTTTTGGGTTGGCTTCACTGGAGATGGAGCCAGCCCACCTTTCTTAAAAATTATGTATCGCCACATCTCTTGGGCCCTTTCTCCAAGTTAAATACTATAATTCTTTAGACTTTTCATCATACAGATGGTTTTTCTGGGTCTTTTCCACAGACTTTCTCTAAATCTCTTTCTCTTAACTGTACTATATGGACATTTTCAAAACTGCTAGAGCAAATGGAATATTTTCTAATGACAATGGCTTGGTGAGAAGGCACTGAACAATACTGTAAATTCACAAGTAATGGATTTCAGAAATGTTGCTCATTACGTTTCCTTATTTTGAGCCATGTTTTCTTGTATCTAAAACCTCAAAGCCAGGTTGGGCATAGTGACTCATGCCTGGAATCTTAGCACTTTGGGAGGCCAAGGTGGGTGGATTGATTGAGCTCAAGAGTTCGAGACCAGCCTCAGCAATGAAGAGCAAGACCCTCTCTCTATGGAAAATAGAAAAAAGCCGGGCACTGTGGCAGGAGTCTGTAGTCTCAGCCATTTGGGAGGCTGAGGCAGGAGGATTGCCCGAGACTTGGAGGTTGCTATGAGCTATGATGCCATGACACTCTATCCAGGGTGACAGAGTCTCAGAAAACAAAACAAACAAAACCTCAAAGCCAGCAGCTCCCTCTTCATGTCAGGGACACACGTCCCATGGTGACATGTTCATCATGAGGCAATCCAGCTCACCGTTGCTGACTACAGTTCACTAGAACACTGTACAGACTGCACCTAATTTATATCATCAGAATGACTTCACAAACACCTCCTAACTAACAGATTGCACGATGCTATTCCAAATGCAAACAAAGACTGGTCTAGAAATTTAACCAGGAAGAACTGACAACAGGTGCATATCTTGCATTCCAGGCAGACAAGCCAAGCAGCACTAGATGACTCAACTGCACACCATGTCACCTAAGGCATCACAGGCGCAGCTTTATGCTGTTCTTCAAACCTCTCCACAAATTATTTACCACTCTTAGAAACCTACCTTGGCCACACTACTCGAAATAAACAACTGAGGAATCAGTGATTTCAAACATTTCATCAAATGACTATATCCCCAAACACATTTCCATTCTCTTGGTAGTACAACTTTCTGGAAAACAGAAATTAACTGAGGAAAAACTTAACTCAGAAAGTTAGTGCCTTGCTCTCTAAATGGTCTCATGGAATCAGAATACACATTAACCTTCCTTTCACAAGAGATCCTGCCTCACTCATGAATTTATCTCCCAAAGAGCCCAGCACAACATCTGGTTCACAGGTGCATATGCATAGAACTATCCCGATAACAATTCGCAAACTGAGTACCAAGTGCTGGGCACTGTGCTAATACTGTACACCACTTCAAAAGTTAGGCTTAATTACTATTGCCATTTTAAACACAGAGAAATTTGCCCCACTGAAGAGTTAAATATCTATAGTTCCAATGCTTCATAAACTAAGCTCAGAAGTGATCTAGCCGAAATTCCAACCCACACAGCCGAGTCTTAATGACCATGCTGGGCAGCCTCCCTGAATCAGTGAGGTGAAGTTTCTCCCACTTTTTACCAAAGCCAGCTCATTTGCGTTTCCTTGGGTTTGGAGAAGCTTGGCTGTCACAATTTTCTTTTCTTTTTTTTTTGAGACGGAGCCTCAAGCTATCCCCCTGGGTAGAGTGCCATGGCATCACAGCTCATAGCAACCTCCAACTCCTGGGCTCAAGCGAATCTCCTGCCTCCGCCTCCCAAGTATCTGGGACCACAGGCGCCCGCCACAATGCCCGGCTATTTTTTGGTTGCAGCCATCATTGTTGTTTGGCAGGCCCGGGCTGGGGATTCGAACCCGCCACCTTAGGTGTACATGGCTGGCGCCTTAGCCGATTGAGCCACAGGCGCCAAGCCCTGGCCTGTTTTTTGTCTCTGCTTGTCTCCCACATATCTGTACTTTTGCGAAAGTTCTGTGGATTTCTTCCCCACAATAGCAACCTTGAATTCCTTGTCTCAGCCTCCCAAGTAGTTGGTACTAGAGGTACCTGCCACCACCAAGCCCAGCTAGTTTTTTTTTTTTTTTTTTTTTCCTAATTTTAGTAGGATGAGTCTCTCACTCAGGCTGGCCTCAATCTCCTGAGCTGAAGGGGTCTTCCTGCCTTAGCCTCCTAAAGTGCTGGGATTGCAGGTGTGAGCCACCATGACTGGAAGGATTTTCTTTAATGTGGGTAGAGCAGTGAAGAGAGCTAAAGTTCTTGGCCACCACTAAGACTGCCACAGCAGAGGGTTTGCATCAGCCATGGGAGCTTTGACCTTTCAGCCTACCCTGCGGGCTATACTTCTAGGACTGGCCCACTTTAAGCCTTCTGCAGGCCTGACTCTGGTCCCATCCACCCTCTTCTCCAGACTATACATTGGAATGGCCTCCTGTCTTCCTGCTCCCACACCACCACCATAGTCTGTTTTCCCCACCCATAGCACACAGCCACAGGTACCCTGTGAACACCTGAGTCAGATCAGGGCCCTCTCAGAACCCCTTCCTGTGGCTCTATCTCAGAGTGAAAGGCACAGTCCTCACCTGGCCCTTGAGGCCCCTCATTACCTGCCCTCTCCCAACTCTTTGTGCACACAGCTTGCCATTCTTTTACCCCCTCACCTACACTGTTCCCAGCCACACAGGCTTCCTAGAGATTTCTTGATCACACAAGCCACATTTGCATGCCAGTGTCTGTGCACTGTTGTGAGCCACTAGCTTATATTGTACTTGTTTGTTGTCCAGCTCTTGCACAAGAGTTACCTTCAAAAGTGCTGGTACTTTTTTTCTTTTTTAGTCACTATTTTATCTCAGGTTCCTCAAATAGTGTTGGCTCAATAAACATCTGTTCACTAGGCCATGTGCAGCGGCTCAGACCTGTAATCCTAGCACTCTGGGAGGCTGAGGTGGGTGGATTGCTTGAGCTCAGGAATTTGAGACCCGCCGGAAGATAGCAAGACCCTGTCTCTACTCAAAATAGAAAAACTAGCTGTTGTGAAGGCCACCTGTAGTCCCAGCTACTCAGGAGGCTGAGGCAAGAGGCTTGCCTGAGCCCAAGAGTTTGAGATTCCTGTGAGCTATGATGCCATGGCACTCTACCCAGGTCAAAAAGAAAAAAAAAATTATCCGGGTGTTGTGGTGGGTGCCGGTGGTCCCAGTTACTTGGGAGACTGAGGCAAAAGAATCACTTAAGCCCAAGGGTTTGAGGTTGCTGTGAGCTGCGACGCCACAGTGCTCTACCCAGGGTGACATAGTGAGACTGTCTCAAAAAAAAAAAAAAAAAGAAAAACAAAAAACTGTGTTCACTATTGAAAGACCATAGGGTAGGGCGGCACCTGTGGCTCAAAGGAGTAGGGCTCTGGCCCCATATACCGGAGGTGGAGGGTTCAAACCCAGCCCCAGCCAAAAACTGCAAAAATAATAATAATAATAAAATAAAATAAGAAAGACCATAGGGTAGACCATTAGAGACTGAGACATATGAGGGATGGACATTAAACAAATATACCAAACAGTTTCACATGGTAATGAGAGCAAATAGGTAGATAAATGGGGAGTCAAGAGCCTAATTATACTGAAGTGGTCAGGAGGTGACATTTGAGCCAAAGCCTGTCAGATGAAAAGGAGTAAAGAGGAGGGCACCCATAGCTCAGTGGGTAGAGCGCTGGCCACATACACTGGGGCTGGCAGGTTTGAACCCACCTGGGCCTGCTAAAACAACTATAACAAAGAAAATAGTTTTCTTTGGCGCCTTGTGGTGGGCGCCTGTAGTCCCAGCTACTTGGGAGACTGAAGCAAGAGAATCTCTTAGGGCAGCACCTGTGGCTCAAAGGGGTAAGGCGCTGGCCCCATATGCCAGAGGTGGTGGGTTCAAACCCAGCCCGGGCCAAAAAAAAAAACTGCAAAAAAAAAAAAAAAAAAGAGAGAATCTCTTAAACCGAAGAGTCTGAGGTCGGTGTGAGCTGTGACACCATAGCACTCCACCCAGGCGACAGCTTGAGGCTGTCTCAAAAAAAGACGAGGGAGAAGAGCATCTAGGCAGTGGAAATATCCAGTACAAAGGCTCTGTGGCAGGAACGAACTTTGGCGATTAGTAAATGACCAGGAGGGAAGACAGTGCTTGCGCCAGGAGCAGTGAAAAGGGCTAGAGGTAGTTGTGGTTTTAGATTAAGGACCTGCTAGGGCTGAGGGTCAGATTAAGCCTGGGGTGTTCAATCGGGAAGGAGGCTGCCCAGGTGTGGTAATTTCCAGCTTCTTGGGCTAGTTTTACCTCAATTGTAAGAGGAGTGTAGGCCTCTGAGGCTCCCTCTGATTGCTGACATTTACCGCACTCCTCACGAGGGATGAGTAAGCAGAAGCCCCAAAATTCTAAATCACTTTCCCAGGCCGACAGAACTAAAAAGTGCAGCGTCCACATCTGAACCCTGGCCGTGCGGCCTTAAAACTCTTGCTCTTAATCTTTTCATATTACACCCCCTTAACCCTAACAGGTTCTGCAGCGTAGTGATCACGTGTCTGCCTCGGTGTCAAATTAACTTACAATCTGTAGCACCTTGGGTAAGTCACTCAACATTCCCTTCAACTAACCCAACACTTGGCTCAGCAGGAATGACGCCTGAATCCCTAACAACTGCAAGACTTTCTGTGGGGAGGGGGTGCGTTTTGGAGAAAAAGGGGCGCGGAGTCCGAACGCAGAAGCTCCAGAGCCTTTCCTTGAGCTTTCTTGCCCGGTTTTCTCCATTCACCCGCGGAACAATTTTCTGTCTCCCGCCACGTTCCCGCTCCAATGGGCCCCCCGCCCCCACTGCCCAAGTTTTTTCCCCTCGGGTTGAAAAGAGGTCGTGGTCCCTTTAAGGCCCGCCCCTCCCTCTCCCAAAACTTCCCAGTGTCTGCTCTTTTCGATCCGGGACGGCCGGCCAGGCTCACCGCCGAGCTGGTAGGGGCGAGGGGCGAGGGGACAGGGAGGGGCGCCTGGGCACTCGTGAGAGGCGCCGCCCGCTGCCGGGTACCGCGGTCTCACCCAAGGGGGTGGGGGAGGGGCGGAGGCCGTGAGTGCGGGGGAGCGGAGGACGCGGCCGGACGAGCGGCCTGGAACGTGCGGCGCCGAGGGCCGTTCGCTGCGTTCCGTCCGCGCGCCGGCGCGAGGGGCGTCCGGGCCGGGTGCGGGGGCGGGGAGGGGTGGGGCCCCTTCTCGCCCCCTCCCCCACCGCATTCCTCTGACGTCTGGCCCTCGCGACCCCGCCCTTCAGCGGCACCAGCCCCGCCCTCTTCCCGTCACGCGGATCACGTGTTTTGGACTCAGCACCGCCCCCATCTCTGGGCGGCTGGTGTTTTCGCACGGTAGTGGTGTGACTATCAGTTTATTGAGGTCCCCGTCAGGTTCCCCCCAACTTTATTTTCCAAAACCAGCAGGCCTATCTGGCATGGTCCACTCTTTTAGTCCCCTTTGACCCCTCTTTCAAACTTAGTTTCCTCGGAGACGTCTACTCCGGATCCCCATTTCAGTCGAGTGAAAAATACCCCAGCACCTTCGGCGCATCCGCCACATTTTCCACGATGCTAGTTTCGCTAAAGTGTAGTATCCCCACTCCCAGACAGGCGTCTCCAAAGCGTTAGACCCCTTAGGACAATCTGGGTAAGCACCTGTCTCCCCCGCCCCCTTCCAGTGCAGCTTTGTTGGAGCCTTGAGGCTTTCGCTGCAGGGCACTGCGGCTGGCTGGCCCTTCCTCACTTTCGAGGTCGGGCGGGATGGACCCAGACAACGACTCCTATCTGCCGGGCGCTCGCACTTGTGCCGGGTGCTTGGTGGGCGTCACCCTTATTGAGGCCGACGCGGGGACCACGACTTCCAAACAGGATTTCTGTGAGGATCCAGAGTGGTCAGCTGACGTGTGAATACCTAGGTCTGAGTTACGGGGTGGACAAACCTAGAGGTGTGCCATGGTTAGGACTTGCGAACTGAGGTTGTACGGACTAGAAGAATTGACCCTTAAGTCATGCAGTAGTGTAGTGGAGAAAGTATCTTAGGCAGAAGCGTCTACGCGGGCAGAGAAGGAAAGGCATGCGAAAGATCCTTCCCTTAATGGAAACCGAAAGGGATTACAGTGGCTGAATTTAGAGGTGGAGTGGTTAAAGGATTTTGGCGAGCAGGGCAGGGTCCGAAGACCGTAGCAGCGAACTATTATATTGAGGAAAAGCGTCAGATTTGGGATATTCCGGGCATTGGGTAAGTCGGAGGTGAAGAGTAACAGTTTATAATGTGGACAGAGCTTCCCTGGAGGTTACTCCGTGGCGTAGTCTTTCATGATTGCACAGATCAGGTACTCAAAACATTCTGGGTACTGCAGGCTGTCACTCCTTCGGAGGGTCGCCTCGCTTCCGGAGGCGCCTGAAAGCATATTCGTGCTTGCGTTAGCCCCTGCCATCCTTTCTTAGACTGCGCCGAAGAGCACCCACGCGGGGTGGAGTTTTGTTTTTTACCCAATCAGAGACTGTCAGTCCTACTATCCTGTGAGAGGTTACGCTTGCCACTCTTCAGTGACCAATCGGTGGAGACGCAGAGAATGGGCATTTGCAGTAACCACTGGAGAGGGACAAAAAGGACAGGTTTTCTAGTCTTCCTGCTAAGTGGCGCGGGAAGGTGGTCTTTGTCACTGGGGGGCACTAAAGGCTTTTGGTTTGACGGATTATCAAGAAAACCAATGAAAGTGGGAAGGAGGCGGGGCTTCTAGGCGGTTTGGCGCAACGCCCCTATCAGATTCTTTTAGGGACTTCAGCGGTACCAAAAATCTAACCTATCAAATTGGACTTTGTATTAAGGCGGTGGGGTCGACAAAATGACTGGCAGAAAACGCTCGCCTATAAAGAGTGTCCTAGACAAACGAAGGCGGGCACTCCTGCCAAACGTCGTAGGCAGCACCCAATAGGCTCTCAAGGCGTGCTAATACTTCCCCTCCCCCCGCGGCGGGACCAGTGGCTCCCCCTATCGGGTGGGGGCGGCGAGTGACGGGCGTGTCCCTCCCCCAATGAGAGGCGGGGGGAGGCGGGTTCTGCGCCGCCATGTCGCGGAGGCTGCTGCCCCGGGCGGAGAAGCGGCGTCGGCGGCTGGAGCAGAGGCAGCAGCCGGACGAGCAGCGGAGGCGGTCGGGAGCGATGGTGAAGATGGCAGCAGCAGGCGGCGGAGGCGGCGGTGGCCGCTACTACGGTGGCGGCAGTGAGGGCGGCCGAGCCCCTAAGCGGCTCAAGACTGACAACGCCGGCGACCAGCACGGAGGCGGTGGCGGTGGCGGTGGCGGATCCGGGGCGGCGGGCGGCGGCGGAGGGGTGAGGCCAGGGCCCTAGGCGTCGGAAGGCTGTGAGAGGGGACGAAATTTCCCATCTTCGGGATATTTTTTTTTTTTTGGTGGGGGTCCTTTGCGCACGCGCTTAGGCCCTCGCGCCGTTGGTTGAGTGGGGGAGGGGCAGTCGGGCAAACGGCGGGGTTTGCGCGAGGACAGGCGCTTGCGCGTGCGCGCAATCTGAAGCGGGCTGAAGGGGGAGCGGAGGAAGCGGCCAGCGCTGCGAGAGGCGCACTGCGCAGGCGCCGCGGGCTGCCGTGTTGGGGGGGCCGGGCACGCGGCCGGGCAGCTTTTTTTTCCTTTTATCATTTTCTTCTCTGGTTCCGTGCGCATGCGCACTTTCCCCGCCAGCTCTCGTGGGCGTTTGGGATGGAGCTTCAGGAGCGGGAACCGGTGGGCGGTGGCTGGCCTTGTCCCTCTTGGGCGAGGGACTCCGTACAACAGCAGTTCGATCTCTTTAATGTCCACCGCTGTACGCATGCAGAAATTAATTTACTTGAGATTATATACCCCTAAAATTGAATATGTCCCTCATATTTGTGGGCATTGAAAATAGGAGGACAGGTTTATGAGGTAAGTTTATGGCCTTTTGGGAGATTTGAAGCCATCACAAGTTAGGTTAAAGTTTTCAGGGGTTAACTGGGTGCAAGAGTTTGATTGATAAAATTTTGTTCATTGGCCGTGTGGTCACGTTTAGAGAAATCACCACTTGTTATATTTGAGTTAGGGCTCAGTCTTTGCACCTCTCAAGTTCTTTACATCATCTGGATCAGCCATCTTCCTGGCTTAGTAGCTGTTATTTACTGTTTACTGGCAGGTTTCCCCCACACACACAAACACCGAGTCTCACTTTGTTGCCCTGGGTAGAGTGTCCTGGTGTCACAGCTCACAGCAACCTCAAAATTTTGGGCTCAAGCAATTCTCTTGCTTCAGCCTCCCGAGTACCTGGGACTACAGCAGCCTGCCACAAGGCTCAAGCTATTTTTAGAGACAGGGTCTCTCTCTGGCTTAGGCTAGTCTCCAACCTGTGAGCTCAGGCAATCCACACTCCCCCTCCTGCTTCCCAGAGTGCTAGGATTACAGGCATGAGCCACGGTGCTCGGCATGTTTACTGGCAGTTTAATCTAAACTTAGTGTTGCACATGTTTTAAAGACATGATTGATTCCTTGCCCCCTCTCTTTTTTTTTTTCTTTACCCCTTTTTGAGGTTGGGAGACATTAGGATTTCTGAATTACAGAGGCAGAAACAGGCAAAGAGAAAAGAAGTAAATTAGGTTAGGTCTTTTTTTGTTTGTTTTTTTGGCCGGAGCTGGGTTTGAACCCACCACCTGTGGCATATAGGGCTGATGCCCTGCTCCTTTGAGCCATAGGCGCTGCCCTTAGGTTAGGTCTTGTAGCTAGTCAGGGGCAGGGCTGGGAAGGAAACTCCAACCTTGGGCTGGTAACTAGGCTGGTGTTCCTTTTGTGGTTTGTGTGGTTCATTCCAATCCAATTCCACCCCTGTTTCATTGGTTTCTGCCCAGTGATTCTCATGACTGTAAGCTGGGCCTGGAGCCTGGGAGAGGTAGAGGAGAAAGTTACTTTTTCTTGCGATTTCCAGAAAGATAACTTCTGGTTATCTTTGGTTTCTAGTGGTATGGTTTGGAGTTTATCCTCTTTAAAAGACATTTGTACACTGGTTTTTCCTTAATCTGGCTCATCCAGAGCAGGTTTTAATACAGAATTGGTGGAGTAGAGGGGTAAAGACTGGCCTACCTGCCACAGCATGTGGGGTACATGTTTTTCTCTGACTGAATGTGGGGTGGGTGGTGGGGAACAGGCATGGTAATAGCTCAACTAGTAAAAGAGCAGTGTGAACTTGGGATGTAAGCAAAGGGGATATCCTTGTTCTGAGTGCAGCAGACAACTGTTTGAGCCCTTCTTGCCATCTTTGGCCCTTTCTAAGCCACTTTTTGATTGAGGAGACAAGTCCCTGGAGAAAAGTAAGATTTGAGATTTACATGATCTTCGCTCCATTCTGCCTTCAGAGGCTGGACCATGAACTAGTGGGCAGTACCCATCCACTCTGGGCTGTGGCTCTGTCTGGGACCATCGTGTGATTACCTTGAATTGCTGCTTCTGGTGTGATGTCTGCCATCTTCCTGGGTGATGACCCGCTGTCTTATTTGACTAGATCTACAACAGCACAGGCCAGTGGGCTGCCATGTTGTACAGCAGGAAATGAAGCCTTGTTTCTGCTTCCTTTCTTAGGAGAACTACGATGACCCGCACAAAACCCCTGCCTCCCCGGTTGTCCACATCAGGGGCCTGATTGACGGTGTGGTGGAAGCTGACCTTGTGGAGGCCTTGCAGGAGTTTGGACCCATCAGGTACTGGGCTTAGTCCAGGAGTTGGGCTTCCAAAGAACTTAACTCCTTGGTGTTCTTGTGTGTGTGTTTCTGGTTGAAAACAGTGATTTTGCAGGCTGTGCCTGTCACTCAGTGGGTAGGGTGGAAGGTTCAAACTCTAGCCTGGCCAAACTGCAAAAAAATAGCTGGGCATTCTGGTGGTTGCCTCTGGTCCTAGCTACTCGGTAGGCTGAGGCAAGTGAATTGCAAGTTGCTGTGAGCTGTGACGCCACAGCACTCTACCAAGAGCGATAAAGTGAGACTTTGTCACTTTATCGTGACAAAGTGGCGCAGGGTTTTTTAACTAGGGTCTTTGTCTCCTATTCTCTCTCTCTCTCCCTTTTTTTTTTTTTTTTTTTTTAACAGTTTTTGGCCAGAGTTTGGCTGAGTTTGAACCTGCCACCTCCAGCATATGGGGCTGGTGCCCTACTTCTTTGAGCCACAGGCGCTGCCCCCTCTCTCTCTCTTTTTTTTTTTTAGAGACAGAGTCTCACACTGTTTCCATGGGAAGAGTGCCAGGGTGTCACAGCACACAGCAACCTCCAGCTCATGGGCTTAGACAATTCTCTTGCCTCATCCTCCTGAGTAACTAGGACTACAGGTGCCCACCACAACACCCGGCTATTTTTGTTACAGTTTGGGCTGGGTTTGAATCTGCCACTCTCAGTATATGGCACCAGTTGCCCTACTCACTGAGCCACAGGTGCCACCCATGCTCCTATTCTCTTGAGTTGGCCATTTTTCCTATGTACCTTGGGTCAGGTTATAGGTTACAGCAAATTCTGAATTTTTTTTTTCCCCTTTCTCCTTCTCTGTCTTGTAGTTTGTAGTCAACGTTGTAGTTGTTTTTTTTTTTTTCCTTTTTTTCTCTTTTGAGACAGTCTCACTTTGTCCCTGGATAGAGTGCTGTGGCATCACAGCTCACAGCAACCTCCAGCTCTTGGGCTTAGGTGATTTTCTTGCCTCAGCCTCCTCAGTAGCTGTGGGACCACAGGTGCCCACCAAAACGACGCCCAACTTTTTTTGTTGCAATTTGGCGGAGGCCGAGTTTGAACGCATGGCCCAAGTCAACATTGTTTTATTTTATTTTATTTTTTATTTTTATTTTTTTTGCAGTTTTTGGCCGGGGCCAGGTTTGAACCCACCACCTCTGGTATGTGGGTCCGGCGCCCTACTCCTTTGAGCCACAGATGCCGCCTTATTTTTGTTTTTTGAGACGAGTCTCATCTTGTTGCCCTCAGTAGAGTGCTGTGGTGTCACAGCTCACAGCAACCTCAAACTCTCGGGCTTAAGCGATTCTCTTGCCTCAGCCTCCCAAGTAGTTGAGACTGTAGGCGCCTGCCACAGCACCTGGCTATTTTTTGGTTATAGTTGTCGTTGTTTGGCAGGCCTGGGCTGAATGCGAACCCACTAGCTCCGCTGTATGTGGCTGGCGCCTTACCCACTGAGCTATAGGCGCCAAGCCTGTTCTTTCAGTCAGGAGTCTTTTTTTTTTTTTTTAATATATCATTTATTTATTTAATTTTGTTGTTGTTGTTGTTGCGGTTTTGGCTGGGGCCAGTTTCGAACCTGCCACCCTCAGTATATGGGACCAGTGCCCTACTCCCTGAGCCACAGGCACTACCCTTTGGCAACATTCTCACCATGTTACCTTCTGTAGATTACTGTGGCATCACAGCTCACAGCAATCTCAGACTCGTGGGTTTAAGCAATTCTCTTGCCTTAGCCTCCCAAGTAGCTGGGACTACAGAGTAGATAGGATTCAAGATGGTAAAGAGAAGCCACAATGCCCGGCTATTTTTTGTTGCAGTTGTCATTGATTAGCTGGCCTGGGCCAGGTTTGAACCTGCCACCCTCGGTGTATGTGTGTGGCACCGTAACCACTATGTTACAGGCACTGAGCCAGGAAATATTTTTTGAGTATCTGGTGTGTGTGAGATACATTAGTGAGCAAAACTATTCTGGGTTCCTCCTCTTGGAAAGTATTGCCCACCCAGAGTGATTTGCACTGTGATTAGGGCAAGCTCAGGAATCTGTGGGAAGCCTTTTTTTAGTGAGGTGAGAGTGGTGATGAAGGCTTCCCAGAGAAGGTGATGACCTAGCTATACATCTCTTGGTTTGTGGGACCATGGGGTGTTCAGGTTGGGAAATGATGACATGGTTTTAGAGGAATGTGTCCATAAAAATTTGGAGGGCCTTACCATCTTGTCTCTTCTGTCCCTGAGTGGATTGAGACTTTTGTTTTTTATGACAGCTATGTGGTAGTAATGCCTAAAAAAAGACAAGCACTGGTGGAATTCGAAGATGTATTGGGGGCTTGCAATGCCGTGAACTACGCAGCCGACAACCAAATCTATATTGCTGGTCACCCAGCTTTCGTAAACTACTCTACCAGCCAGAAGATCTCTCGCCCTGGAGACTCAGATGACTCCCGGAGTGTCAACAGTGTGCTTCTCTTTACCATCTTGAATCCTATCTACTCTATTACTACGGTGCGTGCGGCAAGCATTCCTATGGTTCCTCTGTGAGGATCCCCTCCTTTTTCTCTCCAGCTCTTCACCCAAGCCAGACTGACCTGCAGTGCCCCTTCATCTTGCTCATCTTTGCGTTTACAGGATGTTCTGTATACAATCTGTAATCCTTGTGGCCCTGTCCAGAGAATTGTCATTTTCCGGAAGAATGGAGTGCAGGCCATGGTGGAATATCCTTTGCTGGGAAACAGGTGTTCTTTGTAGTGGATACTCTCATGGGGCTTGGAAGGGGGCCATTCTTTTAAGTACTTTGTATTTGCTGAATGCCTGCTGTGTGCCAGAAGCCTTTACAGTCAATAGTCTGATGGGAGAGACAGTTAATAAACAAGGAGCCAGAAGTACAGTGTGATGGAACAGAGTGCTATAAGATATAGGGTAAAGGAATTTAAAAGGGGATCTGGGAAGGTTTCTGAGAAGATAGGAGTTGGTATTCAGGGTGGAAGAAGCAGGCTCTGTAGGGGTCCTAAGGTGGGAAGGAGCTTAGTATTGGAGAACCTGGAAAACTTGAGTACTGTAGCGTGATGGATGGGAGAGGGGTTTGTTACAGTTTTTAGGACATCTTAGACAAAGCCGCGTAACACTCAGTATAAGCAACAATCTGGTTGATGTCTCACATTGTTCAGGTTTAGTCAAAGGGCCAAAGAAAAGACCTGCAACAAAGAAAAGGTGGCATGGCTTGGGATGGTGGGAGAGGAAGTGGGCTGGGGTAGGGGTACAGATCATGAGAGAACTCTAGCCAGTTACTGCTCACCGAGGGAAGTAGTTGAGTCCATATGCTCAGTTTTGCCTTCATCCTGAAAATGGTGGCTATGGGCCATGAGCTGATCCCAGAGCACTGCAGTCTTTGAGTATTACCTTGTTCTCATTCCTTTCTGGGACAATTTGAAGTCCTTTCCCAAGAGCTCCTATGATGGAAATTTTCTTAACAAGACTCACATTTGACTCCGTTCAAAGTGCCCAGCGGGCTAAGGCCTCACTCAATGGGGCTGACATCTATTCTGGCTGTTGCACTCTGAAGATTGAATATGCGAAGGTAAGTCAGGGCATCTGACTGCTGAAGGCATGCTGTGGGGCTGCTTCCAGGTGAACTGACATGGCTGATTCCAAGTTTTGTCTTGTCCTTTCAGCCTACGCGCTTGAATGTGTTCAAGAATGATCAGGATACTTGGGATTATACAAACCCCAACCTCAGTGGACAAGGTAATCCTGATGGCCACTTTGCTTTAAACACACCTGCCTTGCCTTCACTTGGCTAGCAGCGCACTTCATAGACCCGGGCTCAGGGTTATGTAATGCCATTGGGCTCCCTGTGGACATGGGAGGGTCTTGGGGTATGCTTTTGGCAAGGATATCCTGGTGGGAGAATGGCAGTGAGGGGCCTTTGCTTCTGAGGGGGCCAAGTCAAAGCTAAGGCTCGGCGGTGGAGAGCAGGCTCACTGAGGAGGAGGCGTGGCGGTGAGCTTAGAAACCAGCTCCTTCTAGAGTCTGGTTAGGGTCGTTGATTCTGCCTTCTCCCTGGGCCAAGAATTGTCCTTTTGTTCTGTACAGTTGAGAGTGTGTGATTTGGGGGGAGTTAACAGTTGGGGGTGACAAGGGCTCCTGGGTCTTGTAGCAGAGCCTTTGATTGACCAAGGTGACCTTGTAGAGATAAAAACACTCTGAATTGGCCCAGGGCATACATGACTCAGTTCTTCTATACAAGGGACTCCCTCGTATCTCTGCAGGGGGCCCAGAAGGATAGCCCTTTTCTTAGTGTCTGTCAAGAATGGTTTGCTGTTGGTAGGAGGAAGAGGCGGAGGATGGCCTGTGAAAAAAACAGTGGCACCTCCTCAGCAAGACCATCCGTGTGTCTTGGTCTGATACGCTGGACCAGGCTGTGGCTGAGGGAGGAAAGTGGTTGCTGACATTGCATTATTGCCAGGCGGGCCTGTCTTGCCCTTGCAAATGGGAAGCAGCGGGCAGGGTGGGCTAGAATCTTCCCAGGACCCTCACAGTGGGCCCTGTGGGCCTGGATGCTCCCTCCAAAGGTCAGAGGCAAATTGGTGGCCAAGTGAATGTACCAGAGCGGGCAATGGCATTACATGACTGCTAACAGAAACATGGCAATCAACCATTTCTTCTCCAAGGAACATAAATAGAAGATGTGCAGACCGGCAGGGGCTAGTGGCAGGGGCTGGCTGTGCATTGGTTTTGATGCCTCTCAGCTTTGGCCGCTCCCAGGGCTGGGGCCCAAAAAACAAGGGCTGATGAGGTAACCTGGAGTGAGGGCGGTGCTTGGCCACCCCCTCGGAAACCATACTTCAGCGGCTCTGCCTCTGCACATTGCTCACCAACACACAGGGTAGAAAACCACTAGCTCTTCCTGGAGAGAACAGAACATGCAGCCTCCACCACGTCCCCAGAAACAGCTGCAGACTTGAGCTCACTACATCAAGAACACCACACCGTGCTCCAAGGAACAGCTACAAGCACAGAGACAGAGGCAGACAGAGTCAAAGAGAGAAAGAGACGCAACATGGCAGCAGACACTGCTTTTTTTACTAAACATTAAAAAAAGTCAAAATCCAAGCAAACTTGAACCCGAGAATGTACACAGAAGTAGGAAACACAGAGAACAGAGCTCTCCCAGCCAGCCAGCGGTGCTCTTTTCGGAGAACGGTTCATAGACTGAAGTAGATTCCATGGGCCTCCGAGACAATAGGATCCTCTCTCCATTCCTCGCCACATGGGTTTTGTTTTTTAAGTCCTTTGGTTTGGGGAGGGCCTTCTTTTTTTTTCTGTTTTGATATTTTTTCTGCAGTCACCAGCTGCCAACATAATCTGCACCAACTGGAGATCAGAAACAAACCAAAAAAACTTAAACCACAACAAAAAAAAAAAATCAAAAAACCAAAACAGACCTAAAACCAGACAGCCAAACAGCTCAGAGGCACACAGTTACCTGCTGGCGGGTAACCAAGAGTGCTCCCAAGGCCAAAAAAAAAAAAAAGCTCGAGCATAGTGGGGCCACTGGCACACTCCATACCCAGGAGACACGCACACGGAGCGCTACACAGCCAGAAGCACCGCACTGCAGCACATAATGTGAGGAGGTGACAACACGGACACTACCCACTTCATACACCTTTATTTCCACTTTTCTGGTATCTTCTGAGGACAGAACATCTGTGAGCCATTTTTGATTTAATCAAAACATTGACTTTTAAAACGATTCTTTAAAAAAATTATAGCGGATGTATACCGTAACTTGTATTTATGACTGTAAAACCATGTGATGCAGGGTCGCAGTGTATGTTTGATGGGACGCCATCTTTCAGAACTGTGCTAACTCACTGTTGAAGCGTCCAATGGTAAGAGAAAATACAGATTTGTTTTTTGTGACAAATGGACATTGTACTCTGTACTTCTGCTGTAAGTAGTCCTTTTCCATCTTTGTAATGACTGTTGAAAACAAAACCCAGGACGGGTGGCAAGAAAGGTTTTTGAGCCTTGGGGTTTGGAGTCAGCCATACCTGGGTTCAAATCCCGGCTCAGCCACTAACTTGCTTTGTGACCTTGAGCCAAAATGTCTTTTAACTGCACAGTTAAAAGTTAACGATTCCGTTTTCTCATCTGTAAAATGGGGCTGAAATACTATGACCTACCTCATAGGGTTGTTGTGAGGAATTCCAGAAGCTGTGATGTTTGTAAAGCGCTTAGCCCAGTGTCTGCCACTTAAGCGCTAAAGTAATGGTAGTGATTATAAACTGCAGCTGGGGTTGGGTGGTGGATCTGCGCGATGCCATTGTTGGGTCTGAGAATGTTGATGCCTTGTACATGATTGCTCCTTTGAACTGACTCTGCCTTTGCCCTGATTGTCAGCTCCTACAGCGCAGCCCCTCTCTTCAGGCTGGACGTGAATGGGTGGGAGGGTGACTGGGGCCGAGATTGAGGAGGAAGAAAAAACCTAGAGAGTGGGGACAAGAGTTCCTAGAACCTTGGGGCTTTGGGGGTCAAGTTTCACCTTTCTGCCTGGGTTATTATTTTCATGCTCTTAATCTCCTCTCCCTTCATTGGGAGATGCAATAGAAAGCTGCTTTCATTCCTTCTGTTATATCAGCTTACATAGCAGCTTAAGTTCCCCAGAGGGCCCAGGACCTGGGTGTCCCACCAGGGCCAGGACAGCTGAGAGAGCACAGACCCTGGTCTCTCTCATCCATCACAGAAAAAGGAGACCAGCCCTCTTGATAAGGGGAGGAGAGATAGGTTTGGGCTTCATGCCCAACTTGGGCCATGAAAGAAGGCCCCAGCAGCCCTTGGAAAAAGGGAGACTTTGCAGCGAGGCTCCCGGGAGCTGAGATTAGCCTCTGTAGTCAGGAGCGGGAGAGATTGCCTGAGTTAGGCACTGACTGTTTTCTCTGTTCACAGGTGACCCTGGCAGCAACCCCAACAAACGCCAGAGGCAGCCCCCTCTCCTGGGAGACCATCCCGCAGAATATGGTGAGGGCAGGGGGTTCCCCTCCGTGGACTCCCGTGGCTCATGTGCCCCTGCCCGCCGCCCGCCGCGCAAATTCTCACCCGTCCTCCCTCTCTTTCCTTCCCACCCCCCAGGAGGGCCCCACGGTGGGTACCACAGCCATTACCATGATGAGGGCTACGGGCCCCCCCCACCTCACTACGAAGGGAGAAGGATGGGTCCACCAGTGGGGGGTCACCGTCGGGGCCCAAGCCGCTACGGCCCCCAGTATGGGCACCCCCCACCCCCTCCCCCACCACCCGAGTATGGCCCTCACGCCGACAGCCCTGTGCTCATGGTCTATGGCTTGGATCAATCTAAGATGAACTGTGACCGAGTCTTCAATGTCTTCTGCTTATATGGCAATGTGGAGAAGGTGAGCTGCTGCTGAGTCGACTGTTTTCCTTGTAGACCTGGCAGGCCTGAGGGAGGCCCTGAGCCTCAGCTTGCCAGTCAGCAAAAGGGGAAGAGCCAGTGTGAGCCTGGCTTGGAGCAACCTGACTCAAGTGATAACTTGGTTAGTTAACTCAGGTGACCTGTTAGACAGGTTTTGATTGGTCCTGGCTATATGTGGGTGTTTTGTTTTCTTTGAATTACCAATATTTTGAAAATCAGGATTTTGTCATATAACAGTACTAGTATTTAACTGGCACATGAACGTTAAAGACTTTGTTTTTAGGCCAGGTATGGTGGCTCACATCTATAAGAGGCCAAGGTGGCTGTATTGCCCTGAGCTCACAGGTTGGAGACTAGCTTGGACAAGAACAAGATCCTGTCTCAAAAAAAATAGTCAGGGCTTAGCATGTGTAGTACAGCGGTTACAGCGCCAGCCACATAAATCAAGGCTGGCGGGTTTGAACCCAGCCCAGGCCAGCTAAACAATGATGACAGTTGCAACAAAAAAACATAGCCGGGCGTTGTGGCAGGCGCCTATAGTCCCAGCTACTTGGGAGACTGAAGTAGGAGAATTGCTTAAGCCCAAGAGTTTGAAGTTGCTGTGAGCAGTGATGCCATGGGACTGTATTGAGGGTGACATAGTAAGACTCTATCTCAATAAAAAACAAAACAAAATTTAAAAAAACCTTGTTTTTAGACACAGAATATTCTGTTTCCCAAGCTGGAACACAGTGGTGTCCTGGGCTCAAGTGATAACTCTTGCCTCAGCCTCCAGGATAGCTGGGACCATAATGAATGCACACTGCCACCTTACCTGGCTCTATTTTTTTGTTTTTTTCATTTGTTACTTTGTCACCCTCAGTAGAGTGTCTTGGTGTCATAGCAACCTCAAACTCTGGGTGTAAGGCATTCTCTTGCCTCAGCCTCCCAAGTGCTGGGACTACCAGTGCCCACCATAATACCTGGCTGTTTCAGAGACGAGGTCTTGCTCTGGCTCAGGCTGGTCTCGAACTCATGAGCTCAAGCATTTGCCTGCCTCAGTCTCCTAGAGTGCTGGGATTTCAGGTGTCAGCCACTGTGTCTGGCCCTAGGGGAAAAAAAAACATTTATTCACTTATTTTTGCAGTTTTTGGCCGGAGCTGGGTTTGAACCCACCACCTTCAGTATATGGGGCCTGCACCCTACTCCTTGAGCCACAGGTGCTGCCCAGGAAAAAAAAAAACATTTAATATGGCCTTAGAAACACACTATGATCTGGTGATAAGACAAGATGTTGTATACCTGTAATACTACCCCTTGGCTTGTATGTCATAGGGAAGGAATAATGGAGGGCAATTGAAGTTGATCCCTTAAAAGGGAAGGACAAGAATATTCTTAGAAATATGTAAAATTTTGCCCATTATTGTTAAAGACCACTATGTAAGGATTATCTCCAGAAAACTTGAGTGATCCTGCAATGCTGGGCTTTCCTGCCTTCTCTGGAACATTAGCCAGGACTGAGTAATGGCTGTCTGAAACCAGGTGGTTTTTTGCTTACATCACCTCCATCTGGGTCTTGGAAGGCTTTGTGCAGCCCCAGGCTTGGCCCCTTAGCGATGGTGGAGCTGGTTCACGTGCAGTGTGCTTCCTGTAAACCAGGTTCTATTAGAGAGGTTTTACATGTTGTGACTTAATCTGCTGTTCATAGTAATCCTTAGATAATCCTTAGTAATTTTTTTGTTTTTTTTGAGACAAAGTCTCACTATTTCCCTGGGTAGAGTGCTGTGGCATCACGGCTCACAACAACCTCAAACTCTTGTGCACAAGTGATTTATCTTTCCTCAGCCTTCTAAGTAGCTGGCAATACAGGTGCCCACCACAACAACCTCTGCCTGTTTTTTTTTTTTTTGGGGACAGCCTCAAGCTGTGGCCCTGGGTAGAGTGCTGAGTGCTGTGGCATCATAGCTCACAGCAACCTCCAGCTCCTGGGCTCAAGCGATTCTCCTGCCTCTACCTCCCAAGTAGCTGGGACTACAGGCACCTGCCACAACACCTGGCTATTCTTTGGTTGCAGCCGTCATTATTGTTTGACGGGCCCAGGCTAGATTCGAACCCACCAGCTCAGTTATATGTGGCTGGCACCTTAGCCATCTGAGCTACAGGTGCCAAGCCACCTGCCTATTTTTGGAGACAGGCTCTCACTCTTCACTCAGGCTGGTCTCCAACTCCTAAGTTCAAACAATCCACCTGCCTCCCAGAGTGCCAGGTTTACAGGCATGAGCCACTATGCCTTAGCAATTGTTAACAAGACAGTACTAGGAGACGGACCGTAGGAGTTACAAGTAGTAGGTAGCCTAGAGTTGAAATAAATGGGGGAAGTGAAGAACAGAGATTAACTGGCCCATGTTCACACAGCCTTTGTGTGGACCCGTACTCAGATAGCCTGGCTTCAGAGGTAGCATCACTCAGTTCTGTAGTACTTTTGTGTAGTAATCCATGTGAAGATTTTATGTTGTGACCATAACATCTATCCATAAATATGGTGTCGGGGGGGCGGTACCTGTGGCTCAGTGAGTAGGGCACTGGCCCCATATACCGAGGGTGATGGGTTCAAACCTGGCCCTGGCCAAAGTGCAATAAAAAAAATAGTTGGGCGTTGTGGCGGGTGCCTGTAGTCCCAGTTACTTGGGAGGCTGAGGCAAGAGAATCACCTAAACCCAGGAGTTGGAGGTTGCTGTGAGCTGTGCGACACCAAGGCATTCTACCAAGGGCAATAAAGTGAGACTCTGTCTCTTAAAAAAAAATATATATATATATATCGTGTTTGGGGCGGTGCCTGTGGCTCAGGAGTAGGTGCCAGCCCAGCCAAACTGCAACAAAAAAATAGCTGGGCATCGTGGCGGGTGCCTGTAGTCCAGCTACTAGGAAGGTTGAGGCAAGAGAATCGCCTAAGCCCAAGAGCTGGAGGTTGCTGTGAGCTGTGATGTGACAGCACTCTACAGAGGGCGATAAAGTAAGACAGTGTCTCTAAGAAAAAATAAAATAAGGCTCAGCACCTTGGCTAAAGTGGCTAAGGCACCAGCCACATACCTGTTGTGGCAAGCGCCTATGGTTCCAGCTACTTGGGAGGCAGAGGCGGGAGATTTGCTTGAGCCCAGGAGTTGGAAGTTGCTGTGAGCTGTGATGGCACATCACTCTACTGGGGGACAGCTTGAGGGTCTGTCTCAAAAAAAAAAAAAAAAATACGGTGTCTGTGTATAATAGACAAATTACATATGAACATCGCTGATTTTCTCGTTCTACATACTATATTCTGTTGTGCCTCATTAATACCCACTTGTGGGTTATGTGTGTCCTGCAGTTGGAACACTGCTTAGGCCCTGCTTCTCCTCAGGCTGAGCACTTGCTGTGTGCCACACTTTTTCTGGTGGTCCTGGTTCCCGTTTCCCATTTTATGTGTAAAGAAATGGAAGCCTAGAGTAGGAGTTAACTTCTTTTCTGACTATTTGGGAAAGGGTGGGAGAAGGACTCTTGGCTGCTGGGCAGTTGTGCTAACTGTGGCTGCTCTCCTCAAGGTGAAATTCATGAAAAGCAAACCGGGGGCCGCCATGGTGGAGATGGCTGATGGCTATGCTGTTGACCGGGCCATTACCCACCTCAACAACAACTTCATGTTCGGGCAGAAGCTGAATGTCTGGTAGGTGCTCCCCAGGCTAGGGAGGTTTGGAGAGGGACTTAGTAGAGAAGCACAGTGAGGCTGAAGTATTTACTCAGGCAGGAATGGGGTGTGGCAGGTGTGTTGTCACATCTTCCTCTGATACTATGGAAGAAAGTGGGTCAGTCTCACCTCAATGGTAGGTCAGTTTTCTGTGAAAGTGCTATCAGATACACGCAGGGCCAGGCCAGCTTCTGCCAGGTTACAGCTGAGGTCTTCGGGAACAACTTTGGGTCTGACAATGGGCTTCCTATTCTTCCCTCCTTCAGTGTCTCCAAGCAACCAGCCATCATGCCCGGTCAGTCATACGGGCTGGAAGACGGGTCTTGCAGTTACAAAGACTTCAGTGAATCGAGGAACAACAGGTTCTCTACCCCGGAGCAGGCAGCAAAGAACCGCATCCAGCACCCGAGTAATGTTCTACACTTTTTCAATGCTCCTCTGGAGGTGACTGAGGAGAACTTCTTTGAGGTGGGTGCCATGGTACTTCTGAGTCTGAGATGTCGGAGTAGGCCATTCATTTTAGTCCTTCATCAAATCACTATTGAGCTTTTCCTCTGCCAGGCTCTTGCCTAGGTGCTAGGGACAGAGCACAGACCAGGACAAATTGGGATCCCTGCTCTCAGTCTAGACAGAGTGAAAATGGCACTGGTAGAGTTCACCATGCTGCTGCTTTGCATCACAGAGCCCCATCTCAAAACATCCCTGTAGTCAGGACTGCAGGATGTGTAGATAACATCAGAAGGCAGGGCTGTAAAGGCTGGTCAGAGGGAAAATAGGGCAGCTGGAGGGGGAGGAGGTGCTCCTGAGTTTGACCTTGCATTGGAGATAGTGCCCTTCATTTCAGCAATCATTAACTTAATACTGATATACACCCAAATAGCTACTGAAGATAAGGAAATTAAACCACTTTCCCATTTTTGGTAGTAGGAGTGGTGTTGCTAACCTTTTTCATATCACAGGGACTAGGGCGTGTGATAAAATCTAGAAATCCTTTCTTTTAAAAACTTCAAATACGGGCTTGGCGCCTATGGCTCAAGCCGCTAAGGCACCAGCCACATACACCCAAGGTGGCGGATTCGAATCCCCAGCCCGGGCCCGCCAAACAACAATGATGGCTGCAACCAAAAAATGGCCAGGTGTTGTGGCGGGCTCCTGTGGTCCCAGATACTTGGGAGGCGGAGGGACTCGCTTGAGCCCAGGAGTTGGAGGTTGCTATGAGCTGTGATGCCATGGCACTCTACCCAGGGGGATAGCTTGAGGCTCTGTCTCAAAAAAAAAAAAAAAAACTTCGAATACTTAGTCATGCAGGGTGTGTTCTAATTGAATTCTCCCTTGTGGAACTTGATTCCAAATTCCTTTACTACCTATTTCTACCATAGATCTGCGACGAGCTGGGGGTGAAGCGGCCAACTTCTGTGAAAGTATTCTCAGGCAAAAGTGAGTAAACTGCTCCTGCTTATGTCCCTTGGTTTATCAATTTGAGACTGTCTAGTTCTGCCCAGGTCAGCTTAAAACCTTTGTGCTTTCTAATCAGGTGAACGCAGCTCCTCTGGGCTGCTGGAGTGGGAATCAAAGAGCGATGCCCTTGAGACTTTGGGCTTCCTGAACCATTACCAGATGAAAAACCCAAGTGAGTATCTGTGTGTCCTGCTGTCATCCTCTTGGTGACCTAATGAGTTGCTTGGCATCAAGCCAGAGCCATCCTTCCTGCCCTTGGGGTAGGACCTCAGGGGTTTTTTCTTGTCACTGACATAGACAGGTGGGACCTGGTTGTCAGGAGATCAACCTAATGTTGCTCATGGGAGGGTCAGCAATTTGCTTGCTGCCATCCACTTTCCCAGCTGTGGAGTTGTTCAGGCTTGCCTTTCATGGAGGTGGTATTCTCTCTTTGAGGCAGAGACTGGTTTAGGTTATGCCCAGGAAAAAGAGCAGTACTAGCTAACAGGTAAAATTTGCTCACCCAGTTGCTAGAGATGGGTCTGTTGCCCCGGGCCAGCTAAGGAAATAGGAACAGGGAAGGAGAGAAGAGAAGAAATGGTTATTATATTTGGCTCATTTAGGTGTCTAGAAATAGGCAATAGTTGAACTTCAGAAAATGGGAGGTGGGTGGGGTGGCCTTCCCAGAGGGGACCCAGCTAAACTTTCTCTTTTCTCTCCCCTGCAGATGGTCCATATCCTTACACTCTGAAGTTGTGTTTCTCTACTGCTCAGCACGCCTCCTAATTAGGTGCCTAGGAAGAATCTCATCTGAGCAGGAAAACATTTCTTTCCTTTATGCTGTTCTGTTTTTTCTTTTTTTTTTTTTTTTTTTATCCAAAAGTTCGTGGATTCCTTTTTTTAATGCTAGGTTGGTTAGTAGAAGCTTAAACCATAATGGAAACGCTGGAAGTCTGGAGGGGGAGGGAGAGGGGAACTGATATCTCCCAAGATTAACCTTCACTTTTTAAAAAATTATTGTACATGTGATTTTGTTTTTTCCTGTTCATACATTTGTGCTGCCCATGTACTCTTGGCACATTTCAATAAAATTGTTTGGAAAATAAACATAGCGTTTGCTGGGATTCTAGGGCTGATCTGTTCTCCTATTCAAGTAGTCAGGAGAGGTTGGATAGGCCAGGGGACAACCCCAAGTGCTCAGCAGATGCAAGGAACACTGGGAAGAGCTGAGGGGCCACAGAATGGTGGTAGGAATTAAGGAGTTCTTTAGAGGAAAATCCAGCAGGCCTAGAGGCATTTTTTTTTTTTTATCATTTAGTAAAAAAATTCTATCTACTTAGAAGCATTCAGAACGTCAACAAAAACTGCGACTTTTTTTTTGCAATTATAGTGGTAGTCAGTTAACATTTACTACTAACATTTATTTAAAAGCTGCATCAGAAACGACTGAAGATGAAAAAACCACCATCCCCATATATAACTAATCAGTACTATGCACCAACAAGAACTTGCTTTAAATTTCCATGCCAGTTTACAACCCCCATACTGTACCAGGCAAGGTAGTGGCTACTGAAAATACCACCAGGACAGGGCTATCTACAGACACATTCAGGAGTGTGTTAACTAAACAAAGACACTGTCCAGTTTAAAAATAAATTATTTATTTATTTTTGTGACAGAGCCTCAAGCTGTCGCCCTGGATAGATAGTGCTATGGCATCACAGCTCACAGCAATCTCCCAACTCCTGGGCTCAAGCGAGTCTCCTGCCTCCACCTCCCAAGTAGCTGGGACTACAGGCACCTGCCACAACGCCCGGCTATTTTCTGGCGGCTATTTTTTGGCTGCACTTGTGGGTTGGTGGGCCCGGGCTGCGAACCCACCAGCTCAGGTGTATGGGGCTGGCGCCTTACCCGCTTGAGCCACAGGTGCTGAGCGAGCCTTTTTTTTTTTTTTTTTTTGAGAGGGAGCCTCAAGCTATCCCCCTGGGTAGAGTGCCATGGCATCACAGCTCATAGCAACCTCCAACTCCTGGGCTCAAGCGAGTCTCCTGCCTCCGCCTCCCAAGCAGCTGGGACCACAGGCGCCTGCCACAACGCCTGGCCATT
>CAUYQV010087352.1:0-12729 GCA_963574575.1 Galagoides demidoff | reverse complement strand
CCTAGCTCCACCCCAACATTGCATGGGCTGAGGGCACCATGAGGATGTGGACTTCAGAGCACACCTCTGACCATCGTAGGAAATAAAACTGCTAACAACAGCTGCGATGCAGAAATACCCAAACTCTAGGAACCCAAGTGTGGTTGGGTATGTTGTGCTAGGCAGACATACACATCACTCGGGGAAGCTGGCACAGCCCAAGACCTCTCAGCACAGAGGGGGGACTGCCTTCTATTGTAAAGTCGCTTCTTGGTGCAGTAAGACCCAAAACATATGTGCAAGAACATTCTGTAGTTGATCCTATAGAGAAGACAATGGAACTTAAATCTACTGATATCTCATTTATAAATACAGTTTCAGTAGATGAGAACCACATCTACAAAGCACATCCTCAGGACCCAGAAAAAACTATCTTGACTCAACAAGCCATAATCCCTGTGAAAGGAGTCAAGGAGTCCCTTAGCAGGGACCATGAAGGGCTCACGGCAAGTACCATATCTTCTAAGCCAATAAAGGCTGAGAAGCAATAAGGACTCTGATGGTGGAACTGGCACATGTAGGAAAATGATTTTAAAAGTTGGTAGACAATGTTGGGTGCCCTAGGTCTCTAAAAGCTGGCATTATATTTATTTGTTATTTATTTATTTAAAAAAATACAACTATATTTTAGTTATAATTTTTTTAATAAGCTAATCTAAGGCTATGTGACTTTTGATCAAAACAGAGATGTGAGTTTTCTAAATAAAGGAGATTATATGGAAAAAAACAAAACCAAAAAAATCGAGTTACATAACTCTAAGGTGCTTGGTCCAATTCTGGCAACATGTATGACTAAATACTATGACTAATCCTCCTACCACAAACAGTATAAAATACTTAAAAACATTATTTTTATCCTTTTAAATGAAAAGCTTAGCATTCTAGTTAATAATAAATATTCAGAGGGAAAGCCCAGGGTAGAAATGGCACCCAGAGAGGAAGAAACTGCCATTCACCTTGAGGGAGTCACTGAACTGTGTGAACTTGAGCCATGAGGGTTTCAAAGCCTCAAAGGCCATAGGGGACAGGAATAAAAGCCATCCAAAGAGGTAAGGGACATAGAACACAGCTCCACACAGAGCAGGAAATATACACACACACATACCCTATAACCTCAGAATTCAAGGACTAGGAAACAAAACCAAAAAAAGACAAAATCACTAAAAGTAAAATGGCCCATTTCAAACTGGGTGTTAAGAGGAAAATACAGACCTGAGATTTTCTGTATCCACCAGTGAGCTCCTATGGCAGCCCCAATTTCTACAGGAAGAGTCTAAAAAATGTAACCTCACTCAGCACTGAAAACAGACCCAGGCCGATGGTACCTGCATCTACCTGAGACAAAGGAAAATCCTCCCTAAAGTTTTCTATCTTCATCCCGAGCTATGAGTAATGATCATAGATAGATAGGTTCTGAGAAATATGAGTTCATAATGCAAACAAACCAACACAAAACACACACGGAAACAATATGTTAAGCTGGAAAAGAGGCAAAAATATCGGTCGGCAGAATCAGGCCTCCAAGACTGCAGATATTAGAATACTGTGATGTGTGTTGGTACAATTATTGCAGTAAAGCAAAAATAGAGCCATTGAAAATAGGAATAAAGAATAAGACACTATAAAAATCTCCAAGCAGATTTGAAACATCCACCAGAGTTGACCAAAACATGAGTGAATTAGAAGATGAACCTGAAAAAATTATCCAGAATAGAAAACAGAGAGTTAAAAAGATGGAAACTGAAATAAGGAGTCTTGGAAGAGAGAATGCAAAGAGCCAATAACCTACATCCAATGGGAGCTTTAAAAAGGGAAGGAAGGGAGGGAAGGTAAGATTTGAAGATACAAAAGCTAAGAACTTTCCAGAACTAATAAAAGATACCAATCCACAGATTCAGGAATTCTCATGAATTCCAAGCAGAATATATAAGACAAAGCTAAACACACTACACTGAATCTGTAGAACAGCAATGAGAAAGCAGGGTTTTTTTTTGCAGTTTTTGGCTGAGGCTGAGCTCGAACGCGCCACCCCTGGTATATGGGACCAGCACCCTACTCCTTGAGCCACAGGCGCTGCCCGCAAAGATTTTTTTTTTTTAAACACTCAACAGAAGAAAGGCAGTTATTGGCAAAGAAATGACAGACAGTGGACTGACTGCTCAGAGCAATAATGTGCACAAGACGACAGTGGATGGAGGAGCAAAGACAGTGGCAAACGCAAGCTTGAACCTAATCAAATGTAGACCACAAGCGTAATAACAAAATGACACGTGGTTAAAACATACCCAGCAATTGAGACAGGGACCGTGGCCCACGCCTATAATCCCAATACTCGGAGAGACCAAGGCGGGCAGATGGCCTGAGCTCATGAGTTCAAGACCATCGTGAGCAAAAATGAGACCCCATTTCTAAAAAAAACAATAGCTGGACATTGTGGCGGTTGCCTGTTGTACTAGCTACTCCAGAGGCTGAGGCAAGAGGGTCACTTCAGCCCAGAGTCTGAGGTTGCTGTGAACTATGATGCCACGGCACTCGACCAAATACAACAAAGTGAGATTCTGTTTCCAAAAAAAAAAACCCAGCAATTGTACCATATAAATTAACAGGGCTGAAAGCCACAAAATGTAAACTGTTTTAAAATCCTTACCTTATCTAAGGGAAAATAACAATGTTGATTAATTTTAGACAAAGAGTCTGAGGTTGCTGTGAACTATGATGTCACAGCACTCTACCAAAGACAACAAAGTGAGATTCTGTCTCAAAAAAATAAAAAATACCCAGCAATTGTATCATATAAGTTAACAGGGCTGAAAGCCATGAAATGTAAACTGTTTTAAAATCCTCATGTTATCTAAGGGAAAGTAACAATATTGATTAATTTTAGACTTTGGTGACTTAAATACGATAGAACCTCTGTAAACTGACAGTCCAAGGGACCATAACAAACCAATCAACACACGGAGGTGGTCAACATAAGTGATACAGGACACGTGGTACCCCAGCCAACTCAGTGGAACTGAGCGGGTAGACTGGCTGCCTCCATCTTGGCGGTATTGGTGCGGGGACAGCGAGCAGAGGAAGCAGCAGGCTGGAGGGTGGGCAGGGCCCCTCCCAAGGAGGCTCCAGTAGCTGGACGAACCAGACAACTGCTGGGGAGACACCAGCTCCTTAGGTTTCCCTCCCCAGCACTTAGACTGAATAGGGAACCCCCCATTTCCTAGGCTTGGTCAATTTCCTAGGCCTGGGAATGAAAAGGATTGTAGTCATTCATTCACCACCCAGACACATCCCAGACAAGCTAAATGTAACTACAGAGGGTCCCAGACACACCAAATGTAACTATAGAGGGCCCCAGGCAACCCTCTGGACATTGTGGCAGTTGCCTCTTTGTCTATACCTAGACTAAGAGCCAGGAGTGAGACAGACAGACAGACAGAGAGCTTTTCTCTCCCAACCTGGTTCTCTCCCTGCCAGAAGCTTTGGTGTTTTTATAATCTCTTCTGTAAATAAATCCTGTCTTACCACTGATGTGTGGTCTGTGGATTCAGTCTTCGAATCACCAAGACCAAGAACCTACTGGAGAGGAAATTCCGGTATCATAAGGAACTAGACCTGCTCTGCTGACATGCACACGAGGGGCACATCCCGTCTATGAAAATTAGGTCAACAAAGGAGGTGGTCAATGAAGGTAGGTTCTACTATATACATATTTCTAAGCGTTATGGGTTGAACTGTATCTGTCAAAAAGTTATGTTCCAATCGTAACCCCTGATACCTATGAATGTGATTTTATTTGGAAATAGGGTCTCTGCAGATGTAATCAAGTTGAGATAAGGTCATACTCGGGGACCCTCACCTAGTGGCTGGTGTCCTTATAAGAAGAGAGAAGTTCGGACACACAGACAGGGGAGGTCAAAGGGAAGTGAGCCGTGACTCAGCTCAGCAGGATGGAGAGTTTCATGAACTGAAGAGGCATTTCCAAAAGTGGAAACAAAATGAGAATGGAAGTCACTATTGCTCATTTAGCCCAAAGCCACTTAACTGATTAGGATTCATTTGTTGTAGATAAAGTAAAAATTCATTTCCCCAAATGTCAATCTAATAAATATGAAAAACTCCAACACCTTATTTTCCAATTATAAATGTGCCTAAAGGGGAATTGTGATTTTTAAAGTACCTCTGTGTGAACAAAGCAACTAATTCCCTCGTGGTCATTTTTCATATTTAGATTAACTCAGTAAGACTCTATATTACCCCTATCATAATTCCTCTTTATACCTAAATTATTATTACTAATTTTCTCAAATGCAAGTTTTAACAATAATATCTGGGGTCATATTTTTAACCACTGTTTGGAAGGTTTTCAAATGTGAATGAGAAATAAATACCAAGAAGTGACAAACGAGTTAAAGACAAGTAACAGACCAGAGATAATATTTGCAACACATAAATAGGAAAGGAGTTAATATTCATAAAATGTAAAGAGCTCCTACCAATAAAAAATAAAAACACAATTCAATAGAAAAGAGAGAAAGGAAATAAAAAAGTAATCTATTCATTCATTCAACAAATATTCATTCTTTTAAATTAAGTATCATTTGTATCCTGGATCCACCCTTCCTAGTTCTGTGACCTTGAATAATTCATTTAAAAAACTGGCTCAGTGCCCATAGCTCAATGGTTAGGGTGCCGGCCATATATACCAGGGTTGGCAGGTTCAAACCCAGCCCGGGTCTGTTAAACAGCAATGACAACTACAACAACAACAACAATTAGCTGGGCATTGTGGCAGGCACCTATAGTCCCAGCTACTTGGGAGGCTGAGGCAAGAGAATCCCTTAAGCCCAAGAGTCTGAAGTTGCTGTGAGCAGTGACATCACAGCACTCTATCAAGGGTGACACAGTAAGACTTTGTCTCAAAATAAATAAATCTCTCTATGACTGTTTCCTCACTAGCCATCAGCAGATAATATTAGTACCTACTTCGTGGGGCCTTTGTAAGTATCAAAAGAGTAAATACATGTAAGGACAGGAAGGCTCAGAAAATCCTCACTATATTATTATTTTACATGTTATAAAACAGGCACTGTACTGGGCACTAGAAATTCTCAAAAGAAGAAAAATAAATGGCTAAAACATAGTAAAAAATGTTTAGTATTAAAGATATGCACAGGCTTGTGGGTAAATAGAACTCTTATACTTTATCTGTATAAATTGGGGACAATGATTGTGGAACAGATGGTTAGTATCAACCCCACTGAAATCACAAGCCACCTGATGCCAGAATTCCACCCCTAGTTATGTATCTGAAGATACTCACAAAACTATAAAAACATTCATCACCACATTTTTGTAAATGAAAAACAAACTAGCAATATCCTAAATAACCATATATAGGGACTGAATAAAAGAAATATAGTATATTTAAACAATGAAAAATCCATTAAAAACAAAAGATGGGGTGGCACCTGTGGCTCAGTGAGTAGGGCGCTGACCCCATATACCAAGGGTAGAGGGTTCAAACCCAGCCCCAACTAAACTGCAACAAAAAATAGCCAGGTATTGTGGCAGGAGTCTGTGGTCCCAGCTACTAGGAAAGCTGAGGCAAGAGAATCACCTAAGCCCAAGAGCTAGAGGTTGCTGTGAGCTGTGACACCACAGCACTCTACTGAGGGTGACAAAAAAAAAGATGTATATACTGATAGTAATACATCTACAAGATACACCATTTTTTTTAAAGACTGTAATATGATCCTTTCTGAACATCTTAGAAGGATTTATACATATAGTACATATACATGAAAATTTTCTGGAAGAATAACTTGGTCATCTTGTTAAGAATCTAGACATTAGGTTCAGCACCCACAACTCAGTGGTTAAGGTGCCAGCCACATACACTGAGACAGGCGGGTTCAAACCCAATCCAGGACTGCTAAACAATAATGATAACTGCAACCAAAAAGTAGCCAGGCGTTGTGGCAGGTGCCTGTAGTCCCAGCTATTTGGAAAGTTGAGGCAAAGAGAATCACTTAAGCCCAAGAGTTAGAGGTTGCTGTGAGCTGTGATGCCATGGCCCTCTACCAAGGGTGACATAGTGAGACTCTGTCTCAAAAAAAAGGAAAAAAAAAAAGAATCTAGAGATCAGGGATAGAAGAAAAAGGGTTTTAAGTTTTGCTTTTTATACTATTAGATTTTTTCTATGAATATTCTTTTTCATGTGATGAGATTATGAATTATCTTTTTTCTCCTTTATGTTTTCAGTATTTTTAAAACTACCATGTTTCCCAAAAATAAGACCTACCCAAAAAATAAGCCCTAACAGGATTTCTATGCATTTGTTAAGCCCTACTCCGATAATAAGACCTAGTGATGGGTGTGGCTATGTAGCATATCTGCATAGCCACGCCTTGCATTTCAGAGCCCAGTGGTAAGGAAGACTGAAATACCTGTTATCTGCCACAGCTCCTTTCTCTGAGCCATTCGCACTTGCGCAGGTGCATGTGTGGTAGGTAACCATGGTGCAGGCATTCTATTGTGCATGAGAGGAGCTAGGGGAAAGAAGTTCACACATCACTAGCTCCAGCCCCACCAACAAGGTTGGCTCCCCCATCAGGTTCCAGAAGAAGATGACTTAACTGTATTTGAATAAATGTAGATTGTTGTATTATACTTAATAAAAATAAGACATCAACTGAAAATAAGCCCTATTGTGTCTTCTTGAGAAAAAAAAATAAAAGACAGTATCTTATTTTTGGGGAAACATGGTAATATTTATAAAAATAAATATTCATTATCTCAGTTTCTGAGGATCAGAAATTTTATGTTTTGTTTTAGTGTCATATAATAATTATAGATATTTATGAAGTACATAGTGATGTTTCAATACAGAGTGCATAGTGATAAGGGAAATTACATATCCACCATATCAAACATTTATCAATTATTTTTGTTAGAAACTTTTTATATCCTCCTTCTACCTATTTGAAACTATGGTGACTACAGTCATCCTACAGAGGTATAGAACACTGGAACTTATTTCTCCTATACGTACCTAAAGCTATAATCTGTGTCCTGTAACAAATCTCTACCTCCCCTTCCTGACACCCCTCCCAGCCTCTAGTATTCTCTCTGTGTTACTCTTTATTATACATCTATGAGATCAACTTTTTTTAGCTTCTACATATAAGTAAGAACAGTAAGAACGTGTAGTGTTAAACTTTCTGCTCTGGCTTATTTCACTTAACATAACGTCCTCCATTTCCATCAACATTGCCATGAATGACAAGATGCCTTTCTTTTTATGGCTGAATGGTATCCCATTGAGTATACATACCACATTTTTCTTATCCATTCATCTGTTGTTGGACACCTAGGTTTACTCCTTAGCCCCTTTCCTGCCACACCAGTGTGAAGGGCAAAAACCACACCAAAGGAAACTGCATCAAATGTATATTTTAGTTATAGAAAAAGACGGAAGCTGCTACCTTGCTCACAACCCTACATTTTACCTTATGAAACAACACTATGCTCTTCCATCTTCCCCATTTTCATAATTGGCAATTTCATTCCCTCCCATTGGTCAGGCCAAAAGCTTACAACCATGCTCTATCTCTCTCATTGCTCACTTCCAATCATCAGCACATCCCTCTAACTATATCCAGAATCCAGCTTCCCTCCACTTCTATCGCTACCATGCTGTCCAGGCATTCACCCGATCCTGATTCACCCAAACATGTCACCTAACTTGTCAACAGGATTTATCTCTAAAGAGAAATCTTTTTTCAACAAGCCATTTGCCTGATCTAACATCCAACTCTAGATACAATTTCTTAGCCTGCCACCAGCTTCATTTTGCAACATGTTCCAGAGATTATGTAATCTAATATTACCTAATGCCTAGGCATAATGCATGCCTGGTGGTACTACATTACAACCAGATCATGACCAGCGCATCATTTGCTTCCTACATCACGAGGCCCAAGACTGACCAAGGTCTACCACAGCATGTAAGACCTGGAACACTAAGCGACTCATGACAGAAAGGAGGAACACTAAATTTCATAAAGCAGAAAAAGTGAATGTCCATGGTCCTCTGTGATAGCATACCATCGAATTAACCAATCTTGGAACTGCCAGACTTGTTATAGCATATAATAAAATCCTTATTAATTAAGCCATGAGTAGCTAGTTTTTCTGTTGAAGCCAAAAACATCCTTACCGAGGCACCAACAGTAACTAAAAAGGAGGGTGGCAACTTAAAATAAACACAGATATATGAGATCAGTTGAAAATTAAATCATAAAATGGTTTCAGAAATGCAATGATGAAAATGACACTACCAAAAATCTGAGATTAGACGTCATTAACATTAAAGTTCCTGACTACAAGAGAAGAAAAGGAAAGAAAAAGTATGCCAACTTGTTAGTAAAAAAATCTTTCCCTCATACTAATCCTATGAGAAATTTACCATGGGAAGATTAAAGACACAGAATAACATAAGAGAGGCAATATCTCCGTGACAAAGAATGTTAATACTGGCTTGGTGCCCATAGCACAGTGGTTACAGCACCAGCCACATACACCAAGGCTGGCAAGTTTGAACCTGGCCTGGGCCAGCTAAACAACAGTGACAACTGCAACAAAAAAATAGCTGGGCATGGTGGGAGGCACCTGTAGTCCCAGCTACTCTGTCTCAAAATAAATAAATAAATAAATAAATAAATAAATAAATAAAAAGATTGTTAATGCTCACCAAATATCCATGTGTTTCATATCCCAGTCCCTATGAGTGCTGTGGGGATCATGTCACTAACTCTCAGTAAAGGCGTGTGAGTTGAAGTAATGAGTCACTTCTTTTTTTTAGAGATAGAGTCTCGTTTTGTCACCCTGGGTAGAGTGCTATGGCATCACAGCTCACAGAAACCTCCAACTCCTGGGCTTAGGCAATTCTCTTGCCTCAGCCTCCTGAGTAGCTGGGACTACAGGGGCCCGCCACAACACCCTGCTATTTTTGTTGTTGTTGCAGTTTGACCAGGGCTAGGTTTGAACCTACCACCCTTGGTATATGGGGCTGGCGCCTTATTCACTGAGTCACAGGCAAGTAGTTCTGATCCAGGGAGGATACACCTGCTCTACACTATCACTACCACCTGTCCACACAGCTGAAAACAATGCCCTCCCAAGACAGCATAACTGCAGTGTGGATCCCTGAATCAGCACCTGATGAAGAGCCAATAGGAGAGCCACCCCACCTACATCAGACTGTGGTATCAAAGAGAAGTAAATCTTTGGTGTTTTGAGCCACTGAGATTTCCAGGATTATCTGTTGCACAGACCAGCTCAGGCTAGCCTGAGTACTGCAGTCTCCACAATAACTTTATACTCCACTTAAGATTTTGAAATCAAGGGTGGAGGTAAGATGGCGGACTGCAGCCAGCTTTCCACAGAGGCTTCTGTCCAGAGGGATTGTTGAAAGACAGAAGTTTAGCAAGTAAGCCGATAGTTTGCAGCTGAGCCAAGAGAGAAGGTTGAAGAACTCATATCAACCCTTCTGAGGCAAGCTCCGACACCAAAGATACAAACAAAAGGTACTGAATCCATCACCAAGCCAACGGGAGTCCCCTGCCCCATGAGAAAGGCTCACAGTAAACTCCATACAAACAAACAAGCAGAGTTCGAACTTCCTCCCATTGCATCCCAAGGGAGAAACCCTCTAAAAACTGGACCTCCTACCCATACTTGGGTGCCATGGCCCTCTCCTGCCAGGCATAAAACTATATAAAACTATATATTCTCTACCTGCAACTCTGAACTCCCAGCATTCCCATCCACTCTCACCCCAAGATCCGGAATCCTGTCCCCCATGGAGTCCAGACTCTTGGGCATTGTCTCGAGAGGTGTGGACAGGGGAAGGGCCCTTGCTCATCTGTGCTGATTCTGTGGCACGGGAGTAAGGAGAGGACGGTCAGCTGACAGGGAACCATGTGGAAGCAGCAAAGGTGCCCCTAAGCGTAGAACAAACAGCAGCAGCAGGAACAATATGGCTCACGCCCCTGGGGCAGCTATCCGAGACAAACACACCCTGTCTCTCTGGGCAACCAAAGTAAGCCAGGCACCTTCTTTGGTGGCAGCTACTGGCGGATGGATCTAGGACGTGAGTAAAGGAGCATGGGGACTAGAATACTCACACACAGAGCTGGCAGACTTCCAGGGAGAGGCTGATGCACCTGCCCCTGAGGAGATTGTAGCTGAGACAAAGACGGGCAGGTAGAGGCAGGAACTGACAGCTCAGTGTGGGCTCCAACTGCTTACCACTGCCCAGAACTGAGTCGTGGTTTCTGTCACCTCAAGCAGCATCTGATAACCAGGACAGAAACAAACTCTTTGAAGTTGTGCTTCAACATCAATCAGGTGCAGGGCTGGAACTGAGTAAACTGCCCCACCTCCATTAAGCACCTGAGGTTGTCAGGCCTCACCTACCCCTGCCAGATAGTGGCCTAGAACAGAGACCTGGCTGAGGAGACATAGATATCTCTCTGACTCAAGCAGGCATAAACCCCTGGGACATTTGCTCATTGGAGTGAACTGGGTCACAGCCCCAGCCCCACTGGGGTTGCCAGTGACTAGGTTGACAGATGTGCAAGGTGGGGAAGGGGGTATCAACCTTCCCAGATTAATTTATTTGCTGGGTTGGTTCATACCTGAGCTGCCAGCAGACCCCTGCTATCTAGTTGCCAGAGACCTTTTGAACTCCCCCATCTGAGACCAGTGCTGACTGGGACAATTGATTTGGACCTTTTAAACTGGGCCAGTCACCCAAGGACTATCCAAAGTCCTACCCTGAGTGTGTGGTTGTGGGAAGGTATGATTTTCATTTTCCAATTGTTGTCTGTGGGGGGCAGGGTGACTTAATTGCTGATATTTCTCCACAGCTGAGATTTCAACCCAGAGTAACTGATTTACTAGGATAGATCAGAGACCACCTGAAAACAAGACAGAATGATTTAGCCCAACCAAACCAAGGAGGTCCCCAGTTTCTCAGGCCATAGCACTGTATGGATCCTTGGCAAAGCTCTAGGAGAAAAGCCAAATGGTGTAAATTAAGCATGAGGTGGAATCAGCAGAGAAACTCCAGTAACATGAATAACCAGAGTAGATTAACCACCCCCCCCCCAAGGAGGACATGGCAGATGCAACTGAAGACCCCATCCATAAACAGATGGTTGAGATGTCAGAAATTGAGTTCAGATTCTGGATAGCAAATAAGATCAACAGAATGGAGGAAAGGAGTGGATCAGAATTTCAAATTATTCAAAAGATGTCTCAAGAATTCAACGATTTCAAAGATAAACTGGCCAGAGATTTTGACACATTGAGGCAAGAGTTTGAAGCCCTCAAAGATCTGAAAAATACAGTAGTATCCCTCACTAACAGAATGGAGCAGGCAGAAGAAAGGATCTCTGACATTGAAGATAAAGCTTTTCAACGCACATAAGCACTCAAAGAGGAAGAGAAATGGCAAGCAAAAATGGATCATTCTCTCAGAGAGCTCTGGTATAATTTGAAGAAAACTAATATTCGCCTTATAGGAATCCCTGAAGGTGATGAAGTTGCTTCACAAAACACAGAGGCTCTTCTTCATAAAATTATGCAAGAGAACTTTCCAGATATGCCAAGAGATTCTGAAATTCAGATAGCAGACAGTTTCAGAACCCCAGCATGACTCAACTCAAATAAGACATGCCCCAGGCACATCATAATTAACTTCACTAAAGTTAATATGAAAAAGAAATTTCTAAAAACAGCCAGACATAAGAAAACCACAACCTACAAAGGGGAAGAATATTAGAATGACTTCAGATCTCTCTATTGAAACCTTTCAGGCTAGAAGAGGGTGGTCATTGACTTTTCATCTCCTAAAACAAAATAACTTTCAACCCAAGATCCTGTATCCAGCTAAACTGAGTTTCATTTATGATGGAGAAATTAAATACTTTAATGACATTCATATGTTGAAGAAATTTGCATAACTAAACCAGCTCTCCAGGATATTCTCAGACCTACCCTCCATAATGACCAGTGCAATCCTCCACCACAAAAGTAAACTCACTCAGAAACTTGTGATCAAATTCCAACTTCCACAGTGGTGAAAGGATTAAAAATGTCCACTGGACTTTCGAACAACTCAATACCCAAAATTTTACCAGGCTTATCGATAATTTCAATCAATGTGAATGACTTAAATTGTCCCCTAAAAAGGCATAGATTGGCTGTTTGGATACAGAAACTCAGACCAGACATCTGCTGTATACAAGATAAATATAGATTCAGGGTGAAGGGATGATCATCTATATTCCAGGCAAATGGAAAACAGACAAAAGCAGGTGTTGCAATTTTATTCACAGATACAATAGCTTTTAAACCAACAAAAGTAAGCAAGGATAAGGATAGCCACTTCATATTTGTTAAGGGCAATACTCAATATGATGAGATTTCAGTTATCAATATCTATGCACCCAACCAGAATGCACCTCAATTTATAAGAGATACTCTAACTGGCATGAGCAATTTGATCTCTCCCAGCTCCATCATAGTTGGAGATTTTAACACTCCTTTAGCAGTGTTGGATAGATCCTCCAATAAGAAGCTTAGCAAAGAAATTTTAGATTTAAATTTAACTATTCAACTTTT
>CAUYQV010087351.1:0-11556 GCA_963574575.1 Galagoides demidoff | reverse complement strand
AGAGGCCTTTGTCCTAAGTTCCTTTAGAAATGCATCACATGTTGATTTTCTTTTTTCTTTTTTTTTTTTGAGACAGAGCCTCAAGCCATCCCCCTAGGTAGAGTGCCATGGCATCACAGCTCATAGCAATCTCCAACTCCTAGGCTCAAGCGAGTCTCCTACCTCCGCCTCCCAAGTAGCTGGGACCACAGGCGCCCGCCACAATGCCTGGCCATTTTTTGGTTGCAGCCATCATTGTTGTTTGGCGGGCCCGGGCTGGGAATTCGAACCCACCACCTTAGGTGTACGTGGCTGGCGCCTTAGCCAATTGAGCCACAGGCGCCGAGCCCAGATGGCTTCTTCAGAAGTGCATTTTCCCCCTCTCCCTCACCCCTCCCTTCTCCTTCTCTCTCTTTCTATACTTCTTATTCAGTCTCCTTTCTCCCTTCTATCTGCTTTCCCTGTCTCTAAATCCCAAATTCTGGCTTTTCTCACCCCTTGTTAGACGTTATCCTTTAATATATAAAGAGATACCATGTTTGTCCAACTTACATTTATAAAGAACCACATACATTTTAGAATATTTTTGAAATGATTGATGGTCATCCTTTGATATATTTTTAAAGTATCATGATCAAAAGTAATTTTTTACTGTATGGAACAGAGTAATTTATCTTCTGCCTGGAAACTAACTCAAAAACACTATGATTTAAAGGCTGTTTACTCTTTTCTAAATGCCAAGAATATAACCTTCAAAATATTCTGTGCTCTGAAACAGAGGTTCTTATTTTGTTTTTTAGAAAATTATATTATCAAAATGATACCACCTACAAACCAGAATTGTGCTTTAACAAAATGTTTCATCCAGCTAAGGGGACTGTGCACATGATTGATTTCAACAGCTGAATAGCAGCTGATTTTTTTCAAAGTTTCGAAATTGTGTACTGTGCAGAGGCCCAGGTCTGGGTCTGCGCTCTCATCATTTCCAGGTTGGGTCCCCCAGCAGCCCTTTCCTGTTGCTGGTGTACACACAGGTCACACTCCATGCAGCTGCCCACCTAGCTACTCTGGCTGCGTGTCCATGCCGTGCTCGTGATGGTGGGTTTCGGGTGGGCAAATGTCTACCTACTTAACCATAAAGCTTGATTTTTCCAAGGCCCTTCAGAATTCTCCGAGTTTCAGGGCTGCTGAGTTGCGGACCCCAGTTTCTTTTTCTTTCCTCTCCCATAACTCGTGTCCTGTTTCTGACTTCTCACTGATTTCACCATCCGTGTGTGCCCTTGGTCACATCCGGGTATTGTGTGTGCTGCAGGCCTCACCCGTGTGGGACGAGTGCTCCGACTCAGGGCCCCATCTCTTCAATGTAAGACCATATATTTTTCAAATATTTATTACTTTATATTTTTATCTTTGTGAGTTGAATAAAATCTAATAGCTCTAGCTATGTACAAGTAAAGGAGCTTTTATTTTTATGTCTCATACATATATACATAAACCTACAGAGCATACAGCCCAGAGCATTGCCTGGGCTACCACTAACTGCTTCTCTGTCCAGAGGCCAGTCCCTTGTTCTCTCTGGACCTCATTTGCTTCATCCTGACAGAGAGTAACAACCCCCGCCCTGCTCGCTTCACAGGGTGGTCAGGAGGTAATAGAGGGGAGTGTAGACTCCACGTGTTGTCAGCATGCACTGTCAGGCACGTCTGAACCCCAGCATCCACAGATGTGTCCCCCGTCATCCTCATCCCTGATCCTTTGACACAACTCTGTGTCTTGAAGACCTTTTTCCTCCCATTAACTTCCATTATAATAAATACTTCTCTAGAGAAAATTTTATTCTCAAAATCTGTGAGATTAAAATTAAGAGCATATCAAACTGTTTGAAAGCACCACTTCAAGTGAAAGACAGTTGTTTTGTGACAATTATGGAAAGCAATACTCAAAATACATAAATTAAATTTGTTCTAGCTGGATTATCAACCACTGTGTAAGGTAAGGTCCTTGGGAGTTTTAAGGCTAATTTTGATAAATTAAAAGTCTGAAAAGTAGCTTATTGTATTTACTAAGTTATCATCCGAAATGAAAACTCTAAGGTTTTTTTATGTACCTTCATATTACTCCTATATTTTATAGTCTTGTTTTGCAGATAATAGTAAAGTCATGAGGGTACACAGCAGGAGATTGTTTAGCTACCAGCAGCCCCTCTGGGAAGTTGTTTGTTTGTTTGACCAGAGGAGGACAGCAAGGCACCAAAACCAAGCGTCTTTCCCCAGTCTCCCAACACTCTGTCAGATAACCCTGTCACCCCTGCATGGTCTACATCGCAATGTTTTAAATGTAAAAAGAAAAAACTTGTTAATGATTATTCCACTTATAAGAATTTCTTCTCAGCACTCATCCAGCCTACCCTCCCAGCTGCCACAAGTCGCTGGTGTCGGGCAGGGAGAGGAAGTGTGGAGTCACCAACAGGACTGAACATGCACGATGAGGCTGTGCCTTCCTCATCTGCTCCCTGTTGCTTTATAACGAGGTTATTGGAACAGTCATGATTGTGTTCCCAGTTCATTCCCTAGAGTCTTTTTTCCCTGAAACAGCACTGTACTTGGGCCAAGATTCTTGATTAGTCATTCAACCGAAAGGAGAAATGGGGGGTTTTAGAGAACATACTGGTGGGCACTTCACTATGTATGAAAATAAACAGGAAGACAAAAATCAAATTCCCAGCACTGGGAAGCAAAGCATCACCTTTACCTGATATGGGTAATACATAGTGTATTTTAAAGCCTTCTCTACTTATTGCATTTACCTCCCAAAATGTAGTTCCCATTTTTGTAAAGAAATGAAGACCCAGGGTTCTGAAGAAACTTGGCTGGGTAAGAACATGAGGCTGCCTGCTGGTGGCACTCAGAGCCCCCAGCGCAGTCCTCTCGGGTCTGTGACTTTCGTGCCATGGTCAGTCCTGTCCCCTCTTTCATCCCCCCTTGGTGTTATCAAGGCTGGTTTGGCCTTTCTCCTAAGGCATGTGTCCAGTCTCCCTCAAGCTTTTATTGTCTCGGCTGTGTTCGAGTGATAAGACATACGTTGATGCTATTGTGGGAATGTAAGGTAATATCGTCATCAGCACTGCCAAGATTAAAAAGTTTAGTCTCCGCATGACTTCTTTATAAGGAGGATTTGATTTGAATGTCTCCCCATGTGGATGCTTTCAGGAGAAAGACCCCTGATTAACACGTGTACCCCTCTCATACTATCCCCAATTGCTCATGGTTTCCCTGACAGCTGACCCAAAAATGCAGGCCCCAGCAGGAGAGGCGGGTCATTCCTGTAATCCTAGAACTCTGGGAGGCCCAGCTAGGTGGATCTTCTGAGCTCATGAGTTGGAGACCAGCCTAAGTCAAAGTGAGACCTCGTCTCTAAAATTGGCCAGACAGGCTCCACACCTGTAACGCAGCAGCTAGGGTGCCAGCCACATACACCAGGGCTGGTGGGTTCAAACCCAGCCCTGGCCTGCCAAACAACAATGACAACTACAACAACAAAATATCTGGGCATTGTGGCAGGCACCTGTATTCCCAGCTACTTGGGAGGCTGAGGCAAGAGAATCACTTGAGCCCAAGAGTTGGAGGTTGCTATGAGCTGTGATGCTACAGCACTCTACCAAGGGCGATAAAGTGAGACTCTATCTCTAAAAACTGCAACAACATGGGTGGCACCTGTGGCTCAAAGGAGTAGGGCACCGGCCCCAAATGCTGGAGGTGGCAAGTTCAAACCCAGCCCCAGGCAAAAACTGCAAAAAATAATAATAAATTAAACTAAAATTAAAAACTGAGATGGATCAATAGAGTAGCTATAGTTTACAATGATCTATTATATATTTCAAAATAGCTAGAAGGGAAGAATTCAAATGATTCTAGCATAAAGTAAGCACAGATATTTAAGGTGACAGTACATCTAATTTGATATTTAATTTATATGAATGTATTAAATTATCACATGTACCCTGAAAAAATTAAATAGGTAAATAAGTACATCTGTTATATATTGATAAAAAAAATTTAAAGTAATAATGAAAAAAATGGATAATCAAAAAACACACCTGCCCACCACAATGAATGAATGAATTAACAAAATGGATGGATGGCTGGACTGTTAACTGATTTCATGAGAGACTGAGGCAGGAGATTCACTTGAACCCAGGAATTTGAAGCTACAATGAGCTGTGATCGTGCCGCTGCACTCCAGCCTGGTGACAGAGCAAGACCCTATATCTTAAAAAAGAGAGAGAGAGAAGAATAGAAGATGTGTTCCCCAATCCAGAATGGTGGGTGAGGTGTCTATTGTAGAAACCAGGACCCAGGAAGAAGAGTTTAAGGAACTATGGTTTATTCAGTCTTCAGAAGAAGAGCTTACTGTACAAACGAGAGGCCAGTAGGTGAGGCTCACACAATGTGGAGAGCCTTCGTGAGCATTTGTAAGCTGATGGGCTGCACTGCCAAGGGCTGCCTGAATGTGGAGCCCCAGAGACAGGGTGACCATCACATCATGTGAAGTTGAGGGGATTCCTTAACCAAGAGGAGACCTGACTTCGTGGCCACAGGTATTCTTTCCAGCCCTAAAGTTCTTCACTGATTTTGATGAAGGAAGACAAAGCTGCCTGCCGATCTGAGGGTCCTTGAACTCTGTACTCCCAGCACCACTGGCCACACGCAGCTCATGCCAGTGAGGTCTCAGTTCAGTGAAGTGATGGGCCCACTGCCCTGTGAGCAGCTTGTGCATTCCACATCCTGACCGTGAGACCACACAGCAGTATGGCCACTGCACCTGAGCTTGTGTGTGAATGTGTACCAAGACTTATATAACCTCGTTTTTTTTAAAGCAACTTTAAAAAAAAAATTAAATTCCGTGGAGGTGTCCACGTGCAGTCCAATTTCTTATCTGCATCTCTTTCCACCATCTCGGACTGACATCTCCCTAACTTCTGTCCTCTGGTCACATTTTATTGGGTCTTTGGGGACTGTCCAAAGGACCCGACATTGGAACTGGGGTATGTGACTGTCTTCAGATGCCAGATGAACTTGGATAGAAATCATTCTCATGTGTGTGCTTACAGTTTTGAACTTGGAGCCAGGAGGGGCTCTCTGGACTGTCCCTCAGATGCGCTTCCACTCTGATCCCAGGCACTGACCACACACATTCAGTGTGAGCACACACCATGGGCATCTCAGCTCCACCACTCAGAAGTTCCTGGGTCATTCCTCAGGCAGCAGGGTGCTGGGCCACACATGAGAGGTATAGAAAGAGCAGCAGCCTCTGTGGGGGTGTTACATTTAGGCTTCTGTTCTATCTTGTGTCTATTTAAAAATAGGTGCTTCTCCAGTCAGCCTTTTCCCCTGCCACGATGAGTGAATGGATAGATAAAGTATTAATTATTTCACGGTCAAATAATTCAAATAATAGAGAAGTACATAGGATCCCCCATCTTACCACCTTTTCCTTACTCCAATGAAGATTGGAGTATATCTTCCAGATTTATATATCTTCCTGGAATTATATCTTCCAGATTTAAGTTAAAAATATATTTAAATAGAAATTAATGTATGTGAACAAAGGATTGCTTGGGAATTTATTTTTATATAAATAGGAGATCACATATTTTTCCAAGAGTTTTTATTTAACTCTTTATCTACAAAATCTTTCTAGTTTAATAGACAGCTACTTCATTCTTTTTACAGAACAGATCCTTTTAATAAAATAAGATAATCAACTTGCCACCTATAGCTCAGCAGCTAGGGCACTGGCCACATGCACCAGGGCTGGCAAGTTCGAACCTGGCCCTGGCCTGCCAAACAATGACAACTACAACAACAACAAAAAATAGCTGAGTATTGTGGTGGGCATCTGTAGTCTCAGCTACGTGGGAGGCTGAGGCAAGAGAATCACTTAAGCCTAAGAGTTTGAGGTTGCTGTGAGCTGTGGCACCATGGCATTCTACCAAGGCAACATAATAAGACTCTGTCCCCCCCCCCCGAAAAAAAAAATAATAGAATAAAATAATTGCATTTCAAACCGATTTTACTTTACAGCTCACCAAGCCAGCTCCTTTTTTGTTTTTTGTTTGTTTGTTTGTTGTTTGAGACAAAGTCTCACTCTGTGCCCTGGGTAGCATGACATAGTGTCATAGCTCACAACAACCTCAAAATCTTGGGGTTGAGCAATCCTCTTGCCTCAGCCTCCCAAATGTTTGGGAATTCAGGTGAGTGCCACTAGGCCCTGCTAGTTTTTCTATTTTTTAGTAGAGATGGGGTCTGGCTCTTGCTCAGGCTGGCAGGCTAGCTCCTTCAATTGAACAATGAAGAACTGAGTTTTAGAAAGTATGCTTATTAAGTTTACTTGGTATGAAAGTCCTATGCTAGATAGGTAGAATAACACAGCCTAGGTATTATTGTTAGTGTTGTAATTAAAACTCATGTATATGTTTATTTATGCTTTGCCTTATTTTTTGTTTTTAGAGTGCTGTGTAGCTCCCAGAAACCTCAGACTCTTTGGCTCAAGTGATTCTCTTGTCTCAGCCTCCCAAGTAGCTGGGACTACAGGTGCCCACCACAACGCCTGGCTATTTTTATTTTTTTAAGAGGCGTAGTCTCACTCTTGCTCAAGCTGGTCTCGAACTCCTAAGCTCAGGCAATCCACCTGCCTTGGCTTCCCAGAGTGCTGAGATTATAGTGTGAGCCATTGCACCCTGCCATGCTCTGCCTTGTAACAATAGTGTTTGAAGTAGCTAAGATCAGACTTTAAGTCCCCTCACAGACTATCAAGCTTCCCTGCCACCCCCACCACAGAATGTTCTGTGGTGATAAGAACATCCTCTGTGTCCTGTATCTCGCAAGCTGTATAGCTACTGAGCAAGCACTTCTTGCTAGTTTGACTGAGCAAACTGTATTGATAGCTCAGGACTAGTAAGAGTTTTAAAATATGGTTTCCTTTTTTTTTTTTTTTTTTAAGACAGAGTCTCACTTTTGTGACCCCTGGTAGAGTGTTGTGTAGCTCTATAGATGAGTTTTAATTACAACACTAACGATAATACCTAGGCTGTGTTATTCTGCCTATCTAGCATAGGATTTCTTTTTTTTTTTTTTTTTTTTTGAGACGGAGCCTCAAGCTGTCCCCCTGGGTAGAGTGCCATGGCATCCCAGCTCATAGCAACCTCCAACTCCTGGGCTCAAGGGAGTCTCCTGCCTCTGCCTCCCAAGTAGCTGGGACCATAGGCGCCCGCCACAACGCCCGGCCATTTTTGGTTGCAGCCATCATTGTTGTTTGGCGGGCCCGAGCTGGGGATTCAAACCCGCCACCTTAGGTGTACGTGGCTGGCGCCTTAGCCGATTGAGCCACAGGCACCGAGCCTAGCATAGGATTTCATATGGAGTCTCAAGCTGTCGCCCTTGGGAGAGTGCCATGGCGTCACACACAGCTCACACCAACCTCAAACTCTTGGGCAAAAGCGATTCTCTTTCCTCAGCCTCCCAAGTAGCTGGGACTACAGACACCCGCCACAACGCCCAGCTATTTTTTTGTTGTAGTTGTCATTGTTTGGCAGGCCCAGCCGGGTTCTAACCCACCAGCCCCAATGTATGAAGCTGGTGCCCCAGCCATTGAGCTACCGGCGCCGAGCCTAAAATATGGTTTCATGTGTACATAAAAAGCATGTGTCTTTACTGTGTGTCTGCCTATCATAATGCCAAACTCTTTCCTCTCCCTCTAGATTCCATTACTCAGCACAAAGTCTGTTCCCCTGAAAACTACCTGTTGCTGTGATGACCAGACATCGCGGCCCAGGCGACTGCAGGCAGCTCACTGAGCTGTCTTTGGACGTGAAAAGAAAAACAGCACTGCACCAGGAAGGAAGGAACTGACTTGCTAAGATGACATTTGCTATCATCACGTTTGCCTTATCGTGGCAGGTGCCCGTAGTCCCAGCTACTCGGGAGGCTGAGGCAAGAGGATCGCCTAAGCCCAGGAGCTGGAGGTTGCTGTGAGCTGTGATGGCACAGCACTCTACTGAGGGCAACAAAGTGAGACTCTGTCTCCAAAAAAAAAGAATTAAGTGGATTTGTGTTCTAGAGATGCCTTAGCTGTTCCTTTCTGGGCCTTTTCTATGTAGTACTAGTCTTTGTATCTTAGCTTTTTATTGCTTTCGTTTGGTTTGGTTTGGTTTTTTGAGAAAAGGTCCCTGTCACCCCAGCTAGAGTGCCGTGGTGTCATCATAGCTCACCACAACCTCCAACTCTTGGGCTCCAGCAGTCCTCCTGCCTCAGCCTCCCCAGGAGCTGGACTCACAGGTGATAATCCACCTGCTTTACTTCTGTAAGCTCAGTTCATGGAGAGCATCACAGACAAGAGGTCACAGTGTCTACTGGCCACTTGTGACTTACTGTCCAAAAGAGGCAGTTAGCAGCTGGGGCCCATGGAAGAAAAGCTGATTGACCAGTCACTTTCTAAATGAGGGAAATGCTGATGCCCCAGAGGCTGAAGGGCCAGAAAGTCCTCCTTGTGGTCCTCCTCCCTCCTGGAGTGGTTTATATCCTGCTCATCTCAGCTGTCATTTTTATCTCAACCCTCAAGTCCCTAGACAAACACAATGTATCCAACATCTAGAAATAAACCTTTGAGAAAAGACATAGCAATGCATCTACCCATAATGAAGGGTTTTCTGCTGGTTTTGAAACAATGTGTGCACCCAGTGATCCTCTCGGACCCTCTTTCTCTAAAGCAGTTGAGCTTCGACACAGTTCAGCAGTCACTTGGTGAATAGTCCATGGTGTCCACAGCACCCAGGCTGGCTGCCTCCTCTCAGGCACCTGGCAAAGCTCCTACAGTACCAAAAATTATGCTGACTCAAACTGGGGACTAGCTACAAAGAACTGCCCTCCCCGCCCATCAGTCACAGGTGCCACCTCACCCTCAGCCCACCCCAGCCTGAGCCCTGATGCTGGCCAGTGGCCAGTCACGATTCTCTTTGTACAAACTAACAGTTGTGAGGACTGACTCATGCTGGGACGTACACTCAGCGTGTTATGTGTGGTACCTCACTTGTCTTCCTAACAATCCTGTGAATTAGTTGCTACAGGTCCATTATACAATCTCTTACTCCAAACATTGTAGAAGTTCTCAAAATTCCAATTTTTTATTTTTAGTTTTGAAAGATACATGGCTCTCACCACTTTTATTCTATATCATTGTACTAAAGATTCTACCCAGAGAAAGCAAGAGAAAGAAATTGAAGGCATACAGATTGGAAGTAAAGAAATAAGCTCTTTACTACAGTACATGATACTACAGCAATTTTAAGGAATGCAAAAAAAAAAAAAACCTACTAGAACTTAGTAAGTTTAGCAAGATTATATGATAGAAAAAAACTAATATATAAAACTAACTGAACTGTATCAAATTTCTTTATACTATCAATACAATTCTAATGGGGCATGCACCTGTTGTCCCAGGTATTCAGGGGGGTTGAGGTGGAAAGATCACTTCAGCCTGGAATTTGAAGCCAGCCTGGATAACATGTCAAGACCTTGTCTCAGGAAACAAAACATTCCATTTATAATAGCATCTAAAAATAAAATAAGAATAAATCTGGCAAAGGAAATGTAACACCAGTATACTGAAGCCTACCAAACATTGCTGAGATAAATTAAATATCTGAATAAATGGAGGAACATACAAAGCTCTTGAGCAGAAGATGCAATATTGTTAACATGGCATTTCTCAGGTTGGCCTGTAGATTCAGTGCAATCACTACCAAAGTCCCAGTTGTCTTCTTTGTAGAATTTGAAAAGTTGATGCTAAAATTTATATGAAAATGTAAATAAAATCTAATAGACATAACTTTTTTGTTTTTTAAAAAGGATTTTCAGGCTCAGTGCCTGTAGCTCAATGGTTAGGGCACCAGCCACATGGAGTGGGGCTAGTGGGTTCAAACACAGCCAGGGCCTGCTAAACAATGATGACAACAACAACAAAAAATACCCACGCATCGTGGTGGGTGCCTGTAGTCCCAGCTACTTGGGAGGCTGAGGCAAGAGAATTGCTTAAGCCTAAAAGTTTGAGGTTGCTGTGAGCTGTGATGTCACAGCACTCTACCGAGAGTGACAAAGGGAGACTTTGTCACAAAAAAAAAAAAAGGATTTTCAGTACCTGATTTCAAGACTTAGTATGGCAACCAAGAAGTGGCATATTGCATAAGAATAGACATGTGAGCCAAAGGAGCAGAATGGAGAATCTGGGTAAATCCTCATATTTATTGTCAGTCAACTTTCAACAAAGGTGCTAAAACAATTCCATATACTAATATTCTTTTCCACAAACAGTGATGGAAAAAAGAAAAACAATGTGCTGAGATCCTTACTTCACACCACACACAAAAATTAACATGGACCAAGTCAGGGTCTCTCAAGCTCAGCACAGTGACGTTCAGGATTGGGTGATTCTTTATCATGGGGACTGTAGTTTGCTTAGTGCTGTCCTTGGCCACCACCTGTTTGATGCCAGCACCGCACCCCACCTGGTGTGTGACAGTGCAGAATGTCTCCAGATAGTCCCAAATGCGAGTCTCTGGAGAGCAAGACTGTTCCCAATTTAGAACCATTGCCGGCTCGGCGCCTGTGGCTCAATCGGCTAAGGCGCCAGCCATGTACACCCAAGGTGGCGGGTTCGAATCCCCAGCCCGGGCCCGCCAAACAACAATGATGGCTCAACCAAAAAATGGCCGGGCGTTGTGGTTGGCGCCTGTGGTCCCAGCTACTTGGGAGGCGGAGGCAGGGGACTCGCTTGAGCCCAGGATTTGGAGGTTGCTGTGAGCTGTGATGCCATAGCACCCTACCCAGGGGGATAGCTTGAGGCTCCGTCTCAAAAAAAAAAAAAAAAGAAACATTGCCTTCCTTTGAGAAAGCAGGAAAGATAGCAGGAAATCTTTATGACCTTGACACTAAAGGTATAATTTCTGAAAACATTTTTTAAGATGAAAAAACAGGCCACAGATTAGGAGAAAATATTTGCAGATCACATATCTGATGAAGTCCTATCTGTAGACGATGTAAAGATCTTTCATAACTCATTAATAAGAGGGTAAAGAAAAGGCCAAAGACACATCACACAAGAAGATATGTGGATAGTTAATATGCACATAAAAATGTGCTACTCAGCAATAAAAAGGAGCAAACGCTGGTACAGGCAGATGAGCCTCAGAAACATACTCAGTGGAAGAAGCCAGACCCAGAGACTGCAGACTCCAGACTCCACACAGGCAAAACGTCTGGAAAGGCCCAAAACCAACCCGTGGGCACCTGCAGTGGGTGGTGGAAACATCCTAAAACTGGATTGGAATTTTTTTTTGTTGGCATAACTGTATATATTTACTAAAATCATAAAACGTTACACTTTCTTTTTTTTTTTTTTTTTGAGACGGAGCCTCAAGCTATCCCCCTGGGTAGAGTGCTATGGCATCACAGCTCACAGCAACCTCCAACTCCTGGGCTCAAGCGAGTCTCCTGCCTCAGCCTCCCAAGTAGCTGGGACCAC
>CAUYQV010087348.1:0-28565 GCA_963574575.1 Galagoides demidoff | reverse complement strand
CTGATCCTGGTCCAAAATTTATTCTAAGATCTATAGTATTACCTGAAGAACCATTTTTTTTTTTTTTGAGATGGAGCCTCAAGCTATCCCCCTGGGTAGAGTGCCATGGCATCATAGCTCACAGCAACCTCCAACTCCTGGGCTCAAGCGAGTCTCCTGCCTCAGCCTCCCAAGTAGCTGGGACCACAGGTGCCCGCCACAACGCCCGGCCATTTTTTGGTTGCAACCATCATTGTTGTTTGGCGGGCCCGGGCTGGGGATTCGAACCCGCCACCTTAGGTGTACGTGGCTGGCGCCTTAGCCGATTGAGCCACAGGAGCCGAGCCAAGAGAAGAACCATTTTACGGCAAAATTTTCCAACATGAGACTACACAGTAGCAGGAAAAGTACTTTAAATCACCATAACTGTAGTGTGGATGGTGTACACATGTATGTTTCACACACACACACAACCCACACAGAGTCAGAACAAACTCTTATCTATTGCCTACCAGAAACTCCTCAATATGCTTTTGAGCACAATCCTTTTCATATAAAATAAGGAAAACAGAACTTTCCTAATGATTCTTTGTCTCTCTTTAATAAAGAGTAGAATTTACTTGATTTGAAAAATTCCACATTTTCACTTCATGTTACCGAAGGTAATACTTATGACTCTACCAAAAATAAGTTCTCAATAAACAAATAAAGTCATTTCACAATCTCCCCATTTGTTTATATATATTAGTTGAAAACCTTGAGTTCTGGCTAGCTCTTTATTTATAACAAAGTATCAGTTGTGCTTAGGAAAATGGTTTTAGTGAGAAGTTTAGAGTTCTACTATTATCTGAGAGAAACATAGCTGTAGTTTAAGCAAAAGATTCTAAGAGTTGATTGAGATGTACATCCAAATTATAGGGTAAAATCTCGTTATAAACTCTGTGCAGCAAGTGTAAATAGCTTTAAAGAAATTTCTCAGTAAGTTGGTGTTGTGTGGGTGTGTGTAAGTGGGGACACATGACCTATTTTTTTCATTAATGAAGGGAAAAATACTTTCCTTAATGGGTAAGAGACTTTGTGTTATTTTTACTTTTCTATTTAGTCTGTAAATTAGGGCTTTGTGTAGATGCCAATGCAAAATTATCTCCTATCACATTTGTCAAGTAATTTTTTGGAGGCACCTATCTATTGGGATTCATAATTTTTTTTTTTGCCCTGCAAAAGCTAGACAATTCAATTGTCAAAAGGATTAAAAGAAGTAAAAATTATTTTTTAAAGGAGACTTTCTGGAATAAATCTCATGTATATGATCATATGCAAATTATACAGGGAGAAAACACCCATGAACGATTGCAATTATTCTTTAATTTAACTTTCTTGGGTATTTAGTCCTTATTACAACTTTAATGCTCAGACCTATTCAGGAAAAAATAACTTTGTGCATTTCATGTATCTGTAAATTATTTGAAAACAATTTTAATTGCTGGGGCTTCTATGATTAGGCTTGAACTTAGTTTATTTCCCTCCTGTTATATATAGCATACAATGTGACCCCGAAGGAGCTTTATAAAATAGAATGTGTTTAAGGAATCTCTAATTATGTAGATTAAGTTTGATCTTGCCTCTAGGATAGAATAATGGTGTAAAAAATTATTTTAAAAGATTATTCCGAGTGACATTCATTTTTTCTTCACATTAGGTAACATCCCCCAAGTTCAGGGAAAAAAGTAATTACTTTTATCACATTGGCTTATAGGGAGAAACCCTGACTTTTGATCAGATATGAGTACAAAATTCTCAACTATATTTCTTATTTTTTGCACTCATTATAATAATTTAATTATGCAAATACTTTTTGTATGACGAAAATATTTGCACCACTGTGGAAGGTGTGAAGGATAGGAAAATGAGTGGGTCATGCCTTCAAGGTAATTGAAGAATTGAGAATGTGATAGTGTCATATTTACTTTATTGAACAAGGCACATAGTCTACCTAGAAGATGCTCATTAAATGTTGAATATGTTGAATCCATAATGAGTGTAATAGGAAATGGATCTAAGCATGGCACTACACGATCATAAAAAAAATTAGTGCTTTATAAAGGTTCAGAGTGGGGTGAGAGATCAAAGGAGAAAGCAATCCTGTAAGCTTAAAGTTGGGGAGAAAGAAATCCAGGAAGGGTCCACGTTGAAGGGATTCTCAAGATGACTTTGCAGGATAGAGTAGAATTTCCACAGTCAGGAATGAGGCAGGGGATGTCTTAGACCATTTATGCTGCTATAACAAAATACCACAGACTGGGTCATTCATAAAGAATAAAAGTTTACTTTTTACAAAGTCCAAGGTCAAGGTGCTAGAAGATTCAGTGTTGGTGAGGGCTTGCTCTCTGCTTCCAAGATGGTGCCATATTGCTCCAGAGAGGACAAATGATGTGTCCCCAAATGGTAGAAGACAGAAGGGGGAAAGGGACCATGGCACTCTCATCAAGCTCTTTTATGAGGGCTCTTATCCCATTCATAAAAGTTGAATGCTCATGATTTAGTCACTTCCCAAATGGCCCCACCTCTTAATACTCTCACTCTGGGCCTTAGGTTCCAACATGTGAATTTTGGAGGGATATATCCATTCAAACTATAGTACGAATAGCCAGAAGGAAGTCACACGAAACAAGGAACAGAGATAGGAACACACATAAGGTGTTAGCTCAGTGGTTCTCAACCTTTCTAATGCCGTGATGTATTTTTATTGTGACAAAGGGGCTGCGACCCACAGGTTGAGAACCCCTGTGTTAGATGAATAGTGAGCACTTTGGATTGAATGGAATATGAGGTACAGGTAGAGAGAATATGGGAAGGTGAGTATTTAACATCAGAATTAGAAAAAAGATAAATCATTTAGGAGCATATCATGAGCTGCCAATGTACTACTCTATGATAAAGTATTTAAGCAAAATCTTCAATTAAATTGACGGTGAAAATTATGTAACCACTTTAGGTAAATTGTTCTAAGTTTAAAAAGACATAATTAATCAAGTAAGTTCCTTAGGTTATATCCAAAGTTGCTTCAGACATAGGAGACATAACTTTGATAATCCTTTTAGCAAACAGTGAAATTCTCTCTTGTATTAATTAGCTTTACCTTTTTTGAATGGAATAAGCTTAGATACTTTTATATCCTCTCAAAGTTAAAATTATTTCAGTAATTTGTGAAATAATTTATTTTCTTCCTTCTCATTAAATCATACAAATATTGGGTAATTTAATTTTTAATGTATCATAAAATATTTCTTGATTGTTACAATTGTCATCAAGAGGGACGTGGTCCAAGACCTCCAGTAGGACTGAGGATAGTATATCCTACTATCTGTATATGCTATGTTTTTTTTCTTTTTCACAAATATATGAAGTTTAACTTATGTTAGGCACTGTGAGAGATTAATAACAATAACTGATAATAAACTAGAATCATTATAGTAATATGCCAGCATCACTACTCCTGTGCTTTGGGATCATTATTAAGTTAAATAGGGATTACTTGAACACCAGCACTGAGATACCACGGCTGTAGATCTGAGAACTGAGCAGGTTTCTAAGTGACTAACAGTGGGTGGTGTATACAGCATAGATATGCTAGACAAAGGGATGACTCATGTGACAGAGTGGGATAATTGAGATTTCATCATGGTTATTTAAAATGGCATGCAATTTAAAACTTTAAATTCATAAATTGTTTATTTTTGGTATTTTCCATTCATGTTTGGACTATAGCTTACCATGGGTAACTGAAATTGCATAAGGTGAAACCACAGATAAGGGGGAGTCAAGGTACTTTTTTAGAGACTATTACAGAAGTTATCTTGAACATCTGTGTTGAGGCTTAGAAAATAATGCTTCAAAGTGAAGTCCCTAGAAGAAGCCCCTGGAACAAAGTTTCTCTCTCACCTTCTCCCCTGAGATAAGTCATAGAAAGTAGATCCACTTTTCCCCAAGAAAGGTCGCAAAACTCAGAACCCCCAAAGCCAGCTATAATCTAAAAGTTTTGCTCTAACATTCCCCTGCCTTTCTGTGTACAAATGAGCCAAGAAGACATTTTCCGACCTACCTTGTTTGATTAATAGGTCTACCTTGTTTGTTAGCAGGTCATAAGACCCCTGTTTCCAGGAAGGTCCTTCCCTGTACCAGGAGAAAGAAATGTTGCACAGAGGTCAAGGAGAATCTGAACAGACGGTCCTTGCTGAGCTTCCTCACTCAGTCTGTCCCCCTTAGGTCATACCCTTCTTATCCGATCTCAATTCCCCACAGCTGTCCATTCTTCATCAGACTTAAGTGTAACAATGGATAGTTTCTCCTGATTCTTTGGGTCTTCATTCTGAAGACTCACATGTCATGTAAAGGTTTGGTCAGATAAGTATGCTACGCCTTTCTGTTGCTAACCTGTCTTTTGTTATTGGAGCACCAAATCCTTACACAGTGGGGAGAAAGAGATCCTGTCCTTTTGTGTTTCTACTGTATGGTGATGCTATCATCTGTGTGGTTATTTGAATTTGCAAAAGCAAATCACCATGAAGGCAGGCAGATGCTCTGCTCTGTGTGGATACTACCGAAATATCTAGCCTCTGTGTCAGTAAGCTGTTTCTCATTTGTGCCTTTCTCAATGGACATTGAAATTGTCTACATAGACGATTATTAACTGCAGAAAATAGAATATTGGAGAGAATATTATAATAAGATTAAAGTGTCATATTAAAGCTCCATTAGGAAACTAACTCAAGAATTGAATAGCTGCTGATTTCTCCTTTTTATCATTTTTAGGAAGTAGAACTTTTAAACTAAATTTTTCTTTGGTGGATGAAAAGAACCTTCTGAACTAGGAGAAAGATACTAAGATGCAGGAATCTAGGGAAAAGAAATATTTGTGTCAGAAGATGTATTTGAGATGCATTTAAAATTATTTCCAGTGTAGTACATCTTTTGCATGCTAATGAGCTTTATTAAGAGACATTTTAATGTAATAAGAAAATTGGCACTAATTATTTTTTTATCAGAACTCACTTGAGTAGGAATATTATTTTAGAAAATCCATGGCATTTATTTAGAGTTGATGTTTGCTATTTATGATTCTTTTTAACGAGCTAAAGTTGGGGGTCTTCCCAGTACTGGCATCATTTCCACTGTATAGTAGAAAAATACATTGTTTCCCCCCACTATACACTCAGGATAATGTTTTTGGTCTTCAAAATGTGTGGATTTTTCCCCCCTCACACTTGACCAATTTGATACCAATTGGGTGCAAGTCAATTTAATTCAATTCAATTCAATTCTGACACTAGCTACTTGGAGTTAGAGTCAGATCCCACAGGTTCAGGACTCAGTCCCACAAGACTGACCCCACTTCTTTCTGGGGTAGCTATTGCAAGTCTAGACCTCCAGGGCTTTTGACTCACCAGCCATAAATTGGGGCCCCACACCCTGCTCCACAGTTCTGATTACCTACAAAAGGCTCAATAAACTCAGGGAGACACTTTACTTGCATTTGACAGTTTTTCATAAAGGATATTACAGAGGATACAGATGAAGAGATGCACAGAGCAAAGGATGTGGGAGGGGGCAGGGAGCCTCTGTACCCTCTCTGGGTGTGCCACCTGCCTAGACCCTGCACACAGTTAGCCATCAGCTCTTTGTCCTCAGTAGTTCAGGGACTTTCACAGAGGCTTTGTCACAGAGGCACGATTGACCGTTAACTCACTCTCCACCCTTTTTTCCCTTTCCGGAAGATGAGAATGGGGTTAAGGCTGAAAGTTCTACATTTTTAATCATGGCTTGGTCTTTATGGTACCAGCTCCCATCGAGGAGGAGACAACCAAGAGTCACCTCATTAGGATGAAGGACACAGCCATCCCCCAGGAGATTCTAAGGGACCAGGAGCTCTATGTCAGGACCTGAAGTTACAGGCCGAATATTGCAACAAAAGATGCTCTTAGCATCTCTATTGCTCAGGAAATTTCAAAGGTTTTAGGATCTCTGTGCCAGGAAACCTTGGAAAAAGACCAAACATATATTTTTTATTACAAATCACACCATCACGTGCACCAAGTGTGTAATAACATAGCAATCCTAGACACATTTATTATAAGCCAGTACTAAGAATTTTACTTACATTTGATCCTCCAATCAAAAGTTAGTGGCTTAGCTGAGTAAAGGCAGGTAGTTAAAAATAGTAATGCCTTAAATTTGTATTAATAATTATAAGTATTAAGTATATATACTTATAAGTATTAACATACTAATATTATTTCTATTAATACAATAAATAACAATAAGTGTAGGCAAAGTCAATTTTCCTTTCCCTCTGAAGATTTGAGTCTGCTAAAATGAACTGAAAATAGACAGATTAGTGGGAGAGAAAGCATAGAAGAGGCATATAAAATATGAGACTCAAAAAAGGGCCAGATGGCTGAAGCTTAAATAGTACCCTCTTAAGATACAGGGGAAGAGGGAAATGGGAGAACGTGGGCAATTTGGGGGGGGTAGTACTAAATGATTTTTGGAGGAAATGAATGAGCCCAAAGAACAGACAGTGGTTTATAAATGACTTTCTTTGGAAAATGAATGGGACCAACAAGTTACAAGAAGGTGAGGGGCAAAACTGAACTATGTACAGAATTGTGTCTTACTGTGCAGATAACGTCTCCCATGTAATCTCCTGGAGCTTCCCTCAGGAGAGTAGATGAAAAGTCTATTCTGTGATGGAGACTGACTCTCTCCTTGGTCCTTCTCTTCTCCAGTCATTAATCTGTCCTAGTTATTTAACAGGATTCCTAGGGAGGGGGTTTAAGATAGTTGCATTGCTTTGGAGCGAAGTTTCCTTAGTCAGATAAGGAAATTCCAGGGAGAGCTTTTCCCTGCCCATGGTAGGAAGAAACAAGAGAAGATTTAGAAAGTCTTTGACTCTGGGGCAGATTCTGACGTCTTCCTACTTATTCTTTTTTTTTTTTTAATGTTGGGGAATTGTTGAGGGTACAAAGAACCAGGTTACACTGTTTGCATTTGTTAGGTAAAGTCCGTGTTATGATTGTATCTCACCGCCAAGAAGTGATCAGTTTGCCAAAGCACAGTAAAGGGTATCACTTTCTGACCTCCAACCCAGGTATCAGAAAACAAACAATATAACATAAATATAATATTTATGTTAGTATGACAGATAATATTACAGGTAGCATAATTCTTTTATTTAAATTTGTGATTCAGAGTATTTACTAAAATGTGAAGAAACAGAGACCCCCCAGGGATTAAGCAACTTGATGAATTTACAAGGTTAGTACTTTAAGTGTAGGAAGAGAGAATTCAACCCAGGACACTTGCTTTCAAAACTTGTCCTCCTGTTTCTTCAGCAAAATATAAGTTGTCTTAGGAAATAACTATACATGATCTACTTAAAAATTATTGACATCAAATCTTTTATTCTATTTTTTTTTAATTAATAGAAGATTTATTTAAGCAAGAATCTATCCCGTCTTCATTGCCAAACTTAATATGTAATGTTAAATGTTCTATCCAATTTTCCTTTCTGATTAAGTTTTTCTTTCCTATCCCTGTCAGTTTTGAAAACATAATACCAGAAGATGAGGGTCCCAAGTCCAAACAGAGCCCCTAACAATGAGTTCTTGGGAGTGAGTTTAAAATTGAGATAGACATTTGCTGATCTTGCCTAGGTCCAATGAATCAAGGCAGGATCTTCCATGAGCCCTCCATGGTTGGGGTGGTTGTACTAAAGCAGGTACTCCCATTTAAGCTGGGCTTTACAGCCAACCGCTCAGCTTGCACTGTCTGGGTTTCCAGAGATATGTTGTATTTGGCTGGGTGGAGGGTCTGGGGCAGAGTGTCAAGGGATGATGGAATATACTTTGGGAACGACATCTTGGCACCCCCCCACTCCAAGGTACAACTCTATTCTATTTTCTTATGCATTCCAGTTGATTGCATGATGTCAAACATGTGAAAACTGAAACATCCTGTCAAAAGTTCAGACATTTTTGTCTCTGTGATGTTTACTAGATATTTGGAAAACCAGAATTAAGAAAATTCTGAACTAATAGTTGAAGAATATGATCATGTATGTTCCTTCCACAGATGACACAGTGAGTTGATAGCTCTTTTCAGAAAACACAGAAGGACTCTCCATGGACTCCATGAAAACAAGAAATTATAGTATTATAGTAGTGATATTTTTGGAGGAAATAGTTTTGTTCTTTTGGATTTTTCATTTATATAGTCCTTTTTATATTCAGAGGGAAGAAGCAGTCTGTCCCATCCCAGACTATTTGTGCCAGAGGAAGCAAGAAGGTCCATAACTCTATCTTGAAGGAAGTTAACACTTGAATTATTTGGCTCACTCTTTTCACTAGATTGGTTTAAGATATCTAATAGATGTCACAGTGATAATCATCTGGCCTAACAAGATCTTTTGAAACAAAAATGTGCTATAGAAATAAACCACTAAACAAATAATTGGTTCCTTTTTTAAAATTATTTTTATTCTTACATATACATGTGATTATTATTGAGTTTCCACTTTTTACCTTCACAGAATTAAAAAGGCTTAAAATTTACCAACAATAACAATGTTAAAGATAAGGACTAGAAACAAAAACCTCACAAAGAATGAATGAAGATAAATACATTCAGAAAGGAAATCAGACAATTACTGCAATGAAGTGTTAAGCAATAATAATAATAGTAATGCAAAGAAAGTAACAGTCACATTGTCAGATATGAGTACGACTATCATAGAAAGCTTTGACTCTGAGGTTCAGTATAGAGTCATCAGTTAACTTCTTCTTATTTTTTTCCCAAAGTCTCAAAAAATAGACAACTAATACTTATAAATAAAAATAAAAGATAATTTCAAAAAACAGATCATGCCACATCTTATAGACAATAGAAAAAGAAGAAATACTTCAAAATCATTCTGCTTAAACTGGATACACCTGATATTAAAATTGGAAAAACTATAAAGGGGAAATTACAAAAATAATTCACTGTTTTATGCGGATGCAGTATCCTGTATCCTAAAAAACAAATTAATAAGTAAAAATGAATGTTTAAGTGGTGTACTTTAGTCAAAATCGAATCTAATTTATGTGAGAATTAGTTACTATTTTCTTTCTTTCTTTTTCTTTTTTTTGTCCTTTGGTTCCTTTTCTTGTATGATTCCTCTACCATTTGAAGAGACAGAGCACCATTTCCTGACCATGGCAGAGTCTGAGAGCTTACAAAGAGCTACAACTGTTCTGAAAAGACATCAACAGATCTTGTGACTCTAGGCTACTCATGAAAAAAAAATGCAAGGATTTTATTTTACCACAGTAAAGTTCTTTCCCCTTATTTGCCATATTTCACTGACTTTAAGATGGCACGTTGAAGTTCAATGGTATTAACTAGATTGTATTCTCTCACACAAAATTTATTATTCTGAAATTTTTTCATAATAATAAAATAAAAATAATCCAGAGTGAAAAAATTGTTTTCAGGTTTCTATCAACTTATCAACACTCAAATAAAAATTAAGTGCCCACTTCTGCTTGAGGGAGTGAAAGGCACTCTTCAATAAACATGACGGACCTGGGGTGTGCTCTCCGAGAGCTTACAGCTAACCATGCATTAGTAGCAGTGAGGAATGAAAGTAATAAAAAGTCATAATACATAAGAAAATATTGCCCCTGTTGGAACATAAATAAGGGTCATGGGTCAAGGCTAGGACTTACAAACTGGGTAAAAGGATAGTTTTTAATAGTCAATTTTTTTGTAGATATTTAAATTTAGTATAAGTATCACCTCTGTCTTTTTAAGAAGTGCGCTATTATCAGTTTGCGATCAATATACAGCAGTTATTCATAATTGCTAGTGATAATGATGTAACATATATTGTTGCTATTATATAACGAATGTTTTTCTGCCTCTTTAGTTGACATTCACAGCAAGAATCCTCTCTTTAAGAGTAATAACTATTAGTATTTCATTCTGAACCAGGTGAATTTTTTTTTTGTAGGTTAAAAACAGTTGCATATTGGCAATTTCATATGACCCAACCTGTACCACTTACTAAGTGGAAGAAATATCCAAAGCAACTCTTTCAGGTTGCCATTTTGCACAATACACCACCACTTTTGTTTGTTGATTAGATCTTATACAGTAATCAGTAATTTTTTTTTCTTTTTAATTGTCTTTATTTCAGGTGGTTTTGTGAAGGTAAAAACAAACAGGTCACATATTTGAATTTGTTAGGTATAGTCAATCTTGTAGTTGTGTCCTGTACCCCAAAGGTGTGCTCTACACTCCTACATTGTGCCCAGTAAGTGAGAGCACACCAGTCCCTCCCTTCCCCTTTCTCCCTCCCCTGTTCCTTCTCCTCCCAACTTAAATTGAATCGAGTTTTACTCCTATGTATGTGGATGTGTCTACTGGTTTCATACTAGCATTGAGTACATTGGATTCTTACTTTTCCATTATCATCATACTTTACTAAGAAGAATGTGCTTCAACTCCATCCAGGTTAAAATGAAAGGTGTAACGTCTCTGTCTTTTTTATGGCTGAATAGTACTCCATGGTATACATATACCACAGTTCGTCAGTCCATTCCTGAGTTGATGGGCACTTAGGTTATTTCCACATTTTTGTCATTGTGAATTGAGCTGCAATAACTTGTCTAGTGTTTATCCTTATCCAAATGTCCTTATGATAAAGTGATTTTTTTTATCTTCTGGTTAGATGCCTAGTAGTGAAATTGCAGGGTCAAATGGGAGGTCTGATTTGAGTTGTTTGAGGATTCTCCATACTTCTTTCCCGAGAGGCTGTATTAGTTCACAGTCCCCTAACAGCATAAAAGGGGTCCCCTTTTTCCACATCCCTACCAGCATCTGCAACTTTGGAAATTTGTGATGTGGACTAATCTTATTGGGGCTAGGTGATATCTCAGGGTGGTTTTTATTCACATTTCTCTGATGAGTAGAGACAATGAGCATATTTTTATATTTTTTTAGCCATTCATCTTTCTTCCTCAGAGAAGGTTCTGTTTATGTCTCTTGCCCAGTGATAGATGGGATTTTTTTTGTTCTTTTTCTGTTGGATAATTTTAGTTCTCTATAGATCCTAGTTGTCAAGCCTTTGTCACATTTATAACATGTAAATATTTTTCCCATTCCAAAGGATGTCTAATTGCTTTAATTCTTATGTCATTGCTCTGCAGAAATTTTTCAGTTTAATTAAGTCCAATTTGTTTTTTTTGTTGTTATTGTTGTTGCAATTGCCACTGAAGTCTTCCTCAAAAATCTTTCCCCAGGCTGACATCCTCAAGAGTTTTTACTCACACTTTCTTCTAGATTTTTTATTATTTCATGTCTTCAATTTAAATCTTTTATCCATTTCAAGTCAATTTTTGCAAGTGGTGAAGGGTCAGGGTCTATTTCAGTCTTTTACACGTTGTTAAATAGTTCTCCCAGCACTATTTATTGAATAGGAAATATTTTCCCTACTATATGCTTTCGTTGGGTTTATCAAAGACCAGATGGCTATAAGAGATTAGTTTCTACTCTTGGTTTTCTACTCAGTACCATATGTCTATTTTGTGCCAATACCATGCTGTTTTGATCACTGTGGACTTGTAATATAGCCTGAAGTCTGGTGGAGTGATGGCTCCAGCTTTGTTTTGACTACTAAGAATAACCTTGACTACAGGGTTTTTTTCTGGTTCCATATGAAATGAAGAACTATTTTTTTCCAGTTCTTCAAAGTATGATGTTGGTATTTTAATGGGGATTGCATTGAATCTGTAGATCGCTTTGGGAAGTATATACATTTTCATAATGTTGATTATTCCCAGCCAAGAGCATGGTATGTTCTTCCATTTTTTAATGTCTTCAGAAATGTTTTTCTTAGGGTTTCATAATTCTCTTTGTAGAGTTCCCTCACCTCTTCTGTTATGTATATTTCTAAGTATTTAATTTTCTTTGAAGGTATTCTGAAGGAATTGTATCTTTGATTAGCTTTTCAACTTGGCTGTTATTGGCATGTACACATACTACTGAAAATCAGTAATTTTCAGTTTTGAATCCACTCTCCCTTTCCCCAAACACCAGAATTTATGAGTTTTTTTCTTACATATAGTTAGGAACCAAAAAAAAAGAGGTTTTGAACTAAAGTGATGAATTTAATTTAGTCAGTGATCTGAAAGAGAATTCCTGAATTCCCAAGATGGCATGAGATCCTACTGATTCCATAAAATAAGACCAATCTTGCCAAAATTAATTAACATTGGACATGAACATTATTGAGATCTTTATCATTCAATCAGAAGGATGGTTTACACACACTTAAGGAGGCTCCAGAAGGATTTTCCCTTGGCTAATTTTGAAGGGCATGCTGTTGAGAAAGTTAATATGCAATAGTTCTCCTTAGGTGAACCTAGTGAAATGCAAAGTACTAGACTCTGTATAAACTTTAAATTATAGATCATGAATAAGGGATTTATGTAAATATGACTATAAGCTATGATCTTATCTATATTCTCAATTTGTCTATTAATACGTCTATCTAGAAGAAGTTAATATTAAGCAAACTATATTAGAAAATAAAGTTATCTTTATTATTTACTTATTTTTTAAATTTTTTTATTAAATCATAAACACATAGATCATGTATATATTAATGCATTTATGGGGTACAATGTGCTGTTTTCATAGAGGATAAGGAATGCTTACATCACACTGATTAATATATACCTCATCTTGTTTACTTAATTATTGTGTTAAGACATTTATACTCTATACTAATAGATCTGACATGTACCCTTGTATTATGTACCATAGGTGTGATCTCACCATTCACCATCCCTCAATCTGACCTCCCCCCCTCCTCTCATCCCCACTCCCCCCTCCTTCATCTTGGGCCATAGTTGTGATCTGTTATTCATATGAAAGTGTGAGTGATTATAAATTGGTTTCGTAATAGTACTGAGTACATTGGATATTTTTTCTTCCATTCTGAGATACTTTACTAAGTATAATATGTTCCAGCTCCACCAATGTAAATTTAAAAGAGGTAAAGTCTCCATCTTTTTAAGGCTGTGTAATATTCCATGGTGTGTGTGTGTGTGTATATATATATATATATATATATATATATATCTCACAATTTATTAATCCATTCATGGGTCGATGGGCACTTGGGCTTCTTTCATGACTTGGCTATTATGAATTGAGCTGCAATGAACAATCTGGTGCAAATATCTTTGTAATAAAGTGATTTTTGGTCTTTTGGATATAGACCTAGTAGAGGAATTGCAGGATCAAATCAGTAGGTCTACTTTTAGATTCCTGAGTATTCTCCATCTTTCCAAAGGGACATATTAGCTTGCACTCCCCCAGCAGTGCCGAAGTGTTCCCTTTTCTCCACATCCACACCAACATCTGTAGTTTTGGGATTTTGTTATGTGAGTCTCTCTTACTGGAGTTAGATGATGTCTCAAAGTGGTTTTCATTTGCATTTCTCTGATGATTAAAGATGATCATTTTTTCATGTGTCTGTAGGGCATGTGCCTATCATCTTCAGAGAAGATTCTGTTCAAGTCTCTTGTCCACAATGAAAAGGACTTGTTCTTTTCTTATTAAGTTTGAATTCTCTGTGGATTCTGATTATCAAACCTTTGTCAGAAGCATAACCTGAAAATATCCTCTCTCATTTTGAGGACTGTCTGCTTGCTTTACTTACTGTGTTCTTGGCTGTGCAGAAGATTTTTAGTTCGATCAGATCCCAGTAATGTATTTTTGGTGTTGCTTCAATTGCCTGGGGGTTCCTCCTCATAAAGTATTCTCCCAGGCCAATTTCTTCAAATGTTTCTCTTGCACTTGGATGTCTCCAAGAATCTTTATAGTTTCATGTGTTAAGTTTAAATCTTTTATCCAGTGATTGTTGATTTTTGTTAATGATGAAAGGTGTGGGTTCAGTTTCAGTCTTCTACAAGTGGCCAGCCAATTCACCCAGCCCCATTTGTTAAATAGGGAATCTTTCCCCCAATTTATATTTTTGATAGGCTTATCAAAGATCAAATGATAAGTATATGGGTTCATCTCTTGGTTCTCGATTCTGTTCCATACATCTACCTCTCTATTTTTGTGCCAATACCATGCTATTTTGATCACTATAGATTTGTAGTATAGTCTGAAATCTGGTAGTGTGATTCCTCCTGCTTTGTTTTTATTTCTGAGTAATGTCTTGGCTATTCGAGGTTTTTTCTGGTTCCATATAAAACAAAGTACTATTATTTCCATATCTTTAAAGTATGATGGTGGTGCTTTGATAGGGATTGCATTAAATTTATAAATTGCTTTGGGTAATATAGACATTTAAACAATGTTGATTCTTCCTAGCCATGAGCATGGTATGTTTTTCCATTTGTTAACATCTTCAGCTATTTCTTTCTCAGAGTTTCATAGTTCTTTTTATAGAGATATTTCATGTCCTTTGTTAGGTAAACTCCCAAATATTTCATCTTCTTTGGCACAACTGTAAAGGGAATAGAGTCCTTGACTGTTTTCTTAGCTTGACTATTGTTGGTATATATAAAAACTACTAATTTGTGAGTATTGATTTTGTATCCTGAGACACTACTGTATTACTTGATAATTTCTAAGAGTTTTGTGGTTGAGTCCCTGGGGTTTTCATATCATCTGTGAAGAGTGAAAGTTTAATCTCCTGTGACCCCTTTTGTGTATCCTTGATTACCTTCTCTTGCCTGATTGTGATGGCTAAGACTTCCATTACAATGTTAAAAAGCAGTGGAGATAATGTTTTCAATTTTACTCCATTCAATATGATATTGGCTGTGGTATTGCTGTAGATGGTCTTTTCTATCAGTTTCAGTCCCTTCTCTCCCTATTTTCTTAAGTGTTCTGATCATGAACGGATGCTGGATATTGTCAAAAGATCTTTCTGCATCTATTGAGAGAATCATATGATCTTTGTTTTTTAGTTTGTTTATGTGATGTATTATATTTATAGATTTACATATATTGAACCAACCTTGAGACCCTGGGATAAAACCCACTTGGTCCTGGTGTATAATTTGTTTTATGTGTTACTGGATTCTGTTTGCTAGGATCTTATTGAATATTTTTGCATCAATGTTCATTAAAGATATTGGTCTATAATTTTCTTTCCTTGTTGGGTCTTTTCCTGGTTTGGGGATCAGGGTGATATTTGCTTCATAAAATGTGTTGGGAAGTATTCCTTTTTTCCCCAATGTTTTAGAAAAGGTTAAGTAATATAGGTACTAGTTCCTCTTTAAAGGTTTGGTAGAATTCTGATGTGAAGTCATCTAATCCCGGACTTTTCTTTTTTGGGAGATTTTTTTATAGTTGATTCTATTTTAGTACTTGATATAGGTCTGTTCATCATTTCCAATTCTTTCTGATTAAGTGTAGGGAGATGATGTGCTTCCAAGTATTGATCAATTTCTTTCAGATTTTCATATTTCTGAGAATGAAGTTTTTTGTAGTATTTGTTAAGGATTTTTTTGATTTTCTGAGGTATTTTTTACTTAGCCTTTGCCATTTCTGATTGATGATATTAGGGACTTTAATTTTCCATTTTTGGTTCACTTGGCCAAAGGTTTATCAATTTTATTGAATTTTTTTTTAAAAACAACTTTTTGATACATTTATCTTTTGATAATTCTTTTGTTTTTGATTTCATTTAATTTTGTGCTAATTTTAGTTATTTCTTTTCTTCTGTTGGGTTTGGAGTTGGAATATTCTTCCTTTTCCAGTTGCTTAAGATACGCCAGTTATAACATAACTAACTATATGTTAGTTATAGACTTTCTCTCTTTCTTTTCTCTTGAGAATGGCTTGCAATGCTATAAATTTCCCTCTTAGGACTGCCTTTGCAGTATCCCACAGGTTCTGATAATTTGTGTCCTCATCATTGTTTTGTTCCAAAAATTTGGCAATTTCCTTCTTAATCTCATCTATGACCCAGCTATCATTCAGCATAAGGTTATTTAGTTTCCATGTCTTTGTATGAGTATGTAGATACCTGTTATTGGTGAGTTCAAATTTTATTCCTTGATGAACTGAGAAAATACAAGGAATAATTTCTATACTTTTAAATTTGCTGAGGTCAGACTTGTGACCTAAGATGTGATCAATTTTGAAGGATGTTCCATGGGCTGATGAGAAGAATGTGTATTCAGTTTTGTTAGGATGAAATGTTTTCTAGATGTCTGTTAAATTCAATCATTGTATGGTGAAGTTTAAATCCAAAATTTCTTTGCTTAGTTTCTTATTGAAGGATCTATTGAACACTGCCAAAAGGGTGTTAAAATATCCAACTATTATGGTGCTGGAAGATATTAAATTGCTCATGTCTGTTAGGGTTTTCCTTATAAATTGGCGAGCATTCTGGTTGAGTGCATAAATGTTAATAATTGACATCTCATCATATTGAGTGTTTTCCTTAACAAATATAAAGTGACCATCCTTGTCTTTCCTTACTTTTGTTGGTTTAAAGCCTAGTCTGCAAATAAAATTACCACCCCTGTTTTTTTTCTGATTTCTGTTTGCCTGGATTACAGATGTCTACCCTTTCACCCTGAGTCTATATTTATCCTTTAAGGTAAGATGAGACTCTTGTATGCAGTAGATATCTGGCCTGAGTTTTTGTATCTAGTCAGCCAACCTGTGCATCTTATGAGGACAGTTTAAGCCATTCACATAAATTGAGAGTATTGATAAGCCTGGTAGTATTTGGGGTGTCAAGTTTTTCGAAATTCTGATGGACATTTTGCATCTTTTAACCACTGTGAAAATAGAGGGTGGTAGAGCATTGTGCTCCTCATTACAGAGGATGGTTCTGAGGATATCCTGAAGAGCTGATTTGGTTATGGCAAATTTCTTCAATGTGTGTATGTCATTAATAATTTTTAACTTCTCTATCAAAAATGAAGCTCAATTTAGCTGGATATAGGATTCTGGGCTGAAAGTTGTTTTGTTTTAGGAGATTGAAGGTCAATGACCATCCTCTTATGGCTTGAAAAGTTTCAGGAGAGAGATCTGCAGTTATTCTAATTTTCTTCCCCTTGCAGGTTATGATTTTCTTATATCTTGCTGCTTGCAGGACTTTCTCCTTCATATTAACTTTGGTGAAGTTAATTACAATGTGTCTAGAAGATGTTTTATTTGGGTTGAGGGGTCCTGTAGTTCTGAAACTGTCGGCTATCTGATTTTCAGTATCTCTTGCCATGCTTGGGAAGTTCTCCTCAATTATGTCTTGGAGTAGAGTATCTGTGTCTTTTGGACCATCCTCTTCTTCAGGGATTCCTATGAGGGGAATGTTTGCTCTTTTGGAGTGGTCCCACAATTCTCTCCGGGAATGATTCGTTTTTACTCTCCACTTCTCTTCCTCTTTGGGCATTTGGGAGCATTCAAAAGCTTTGTCTTCAATGTCAGAGATCCTTTCTTCTGCCTGCTCCATTCTGTTACTGAGGGATTCTACTGTATTTCTCAGATCTTTGAGGGCTGCACGTTCTTGCCTCAATGTGTCAAAATCTTTGGTGAATTTGTCTTTGAATTCATTGAATTCTTGAGACAACTTTTGACTTGCTCCTTGAATTTCTAATTCCATCTTTACCTCCATTCTGTTAATCTTATTTGCAATCCAAATTCTGAATTTGATTTCTGACATCTCAACTATTTGTTTATGAACGAGATCTTCTTTTGTGTCTCCTTTGTCATTCCTTTGGGGAGTGGATGTACTCTGATTATTCATGTTGCCAGAGTTTTTCTGCTAATTCTGCTCCATGATGATTTTTCACCATTTGGCTAGAGAAGCTGGCAAGGTGAAATTGAATTGAGGGCTCCTAGAGTTGTAATTAACCAGCCCTTTACCAAAGAACTGGGAGTGGCGATTGCAGCTTTTCCCTTAGTCAAAGGTCCCATTCAGAAGTATAGCCTGAAACTCTGGGCACCTGCTTGGTGTGGTGAGGCTAGATGGCACTGACCGTATTCAGCTAGCCTCTATCCGGTCAGTGGCTTTGGGCTGAAATCTCGGCTGTGGAGCTATATAAGCAACTAAGACATCCTGCTCCCCACAGGCGATGACTGCAAGGGGAAAATCCCACACTCCCACAATAATACAACCAGGGACAACCTTGATGGATCCCTGGGTGATCAGCCCAGGTCAAGAGTTCCAAACCACTTGTTCCAATGGATACAAACACTGATCAAGTGAGAGAGTTCAGAAGGTCTTCAGCTTCTAGGCAGCTCAATTTGGCCCCAGTTTGAGGGACCATGGAGCTGCCACCACTGTCAGGGGTTGCACTGCCACTCTCGGGGGTGGAGCTGCTGGTCTGGGGTATTACTGTGTGCAGGTTGCAGGAGGCCAGGAGGTAGAAGGGTTGCCACTGGCAGCAAAAGTTGCAGGAGCCAGCAGGGAACAGGAGGGCGGAGCTGCTGATCCGCAGTCTTGTGCTGCAGGGGTGGGAGTGGGGGGGAAGCCAAAGGTGGAGTCACCTGCCTTGCGGGCTTCAGGGGACACAGGAGCCAGGCAGGAGTTCCTGGCCATGGACCACAGGTCACAGGAGCCAGATGGGGAGCCAGAGGGTGGAGTTGCCAGCCATGGGCCATGTCCACTGCTGCGGCTGCTGGCAGCAGGAGCCTGGCCTATCTTTATTATTTTCAACATTAACCTAGAGTTCTGTTTCTGCACGTGTATGTGACAAAACAGAAGTCTGCAATCAAGGATGGATTAAATAACGGGTTCAAAAGTAATGGACGGAAAGAACTGGCCTTCAGTTAAGTGAGGATATTGGATTGTTGTTTTTTTGTCTGAAGATCTAAATTCTCTTACCTCAGGGATAATAGATGAAAGCAGGAAACCCCAGGAAGAAAAAGAAATTTAACTTTTAAAATTCCTTAAGCAGACAGTGAAAAGTTCCATCTGGTGCTTCATCTACCCAGCTATTATTTCACAGTAGAAGTTCTCCCTCTTCTTTTTCTCTTCTTTTCCCTTACATATTTGTTGAATGCTCTGTAGGTGTCTTGTTAGATACAGAGGATGTAAAATGATAAATAGCCTCTATCTTCAAAATAGTTTGCAATCAATAGCATAAACATTCTGGAAATTTTAACTGCATTTGAAGTAACTAAACTCAGAAATTTAAAGGAGGAAAAGTCTTCAGGGACAGCACACATTCAAGTTTAATTATTAATATACATACACAGCCTCAATAAAGAAGGAGATCCTGCCATTTATCACAACATGAATGGACGTGGAGGACATTATACAAAGTGAAGTAAGCTACACACCCACCCAGTCTATATACTGTACGCATATGTGTATAGCACAAATACACAGAGGTAGAGAGTGAAACAGCAGTTACCGTGGGCATGTAGGGTGAATAAGTGTAGAGAGACAATGTACATCAGGACTAAGAATAGTAAAATTGTAATACACTGGGGATTTAGTCACACACACAACGAATAACCATGTGAAATGATGAATATGTTGATGTACTTTACTATTGTAACTATTTTACTGTTTTTTTCCCCCCATAACATGGTGTTGTAAGCCTCAAAAACACAATAAAATAGAATCTCCAGGACAAGCTAGTCTTTGTCTATTGTACCGTGACTGACTCTGTTAGCATAACCAGGAGAGCTGTGAATGTGCTGAAATGAAACAGGCAGCCTTGTTTCCTCCTGAATTTTGGAGAGAGTGGGAATGGAGGACCCCAGAGGGTAGATCCTCCAAACTATTTCTCTGATGTGGCATTAATCATTTTTCTAAAAATTTTCTGAAGTAAAAAATAAAGCTAAAAGGGCATAAAAAGAAGGAATAGTACAAACATTTTTATAGTTTTTATCTATCACATAATCTAATGATTTCAGAGAGATACTTGAAGACTCATTTCTTGGTCTTGTGGGTATTTATGTTCTCCAAGTTAGCAGGGTTTAGCAACATGCAACATAACAAGTGGTGTGAAAGCCTGTCCCAGATGAAGGACTGCCAATCAAAGCCTGCCCTACAAATCCTTCTGATTATCCCCACTTGCCTCCTTTAGTATTTTCTGCTTCTTATGCTGTTTAAAGGATTCCTTTACTCAACACTGCAATATAGCTCATTTTTATAAAATCAACTTCCAATGCTAATCATGGAGGCACAGCACATAGGCATTGAGGGGAGACCGCAGGGATAGCATCTTTATCTTAAGATTTATAGAATCCAAGACTGTTTTTATCTTTTAATTCTCTATGCCACAGCTGAACTTATCTTATCTTTCATGGACAGGTTTGAAACATAATGAAAATGTTAGCAAATCCATCAGTACATAACCTTTTCTTTCTGGTATCATTAAAATTGGAAGGAGTTACTAATTTTCTTATATTACCCACATGCAATTGTGGTCATTACTGACCTTCTAATTATAGCTATTAGCTACTACAAAATTTCAAAGTACTTTGTAACCTTCCCATTTTTGCAAACCAAGTATTTTCCTTCAGAGATGCCAATATTACTGCTTTAATATTGAAGTGTATCTTTCATAGCTAAATTTGGTATCCAACGACTCATACAGAATTAGGTAATACCAGTGAGGAAATCTATCAAATATCTCACATCCTCACTCTCCTCACAAAATATTCACATTTAATGAATGATAATTATGTAAAAAAGTATAAATATATACATATACACACATATATTTTAAGTCCAATGCCTAGAAGTCAGATTCCACTATAGACACATATAAGATCAATGATCAAGTATCAATATACTGCTACATAGCTATTCTTTGATTAACTTTTTTACAATTTCTATTGATATTGGAAATACCTGGATAAAAATGATCACTTTCTATTAACTTGGATAAGGGTGGTAAAAATAGATACATTTATTTTGTGTTTGCTTTATGAATGTATTATGCTGCCTTACTTGTAATATTTCATTAATTTACTCAGTGATTATAATATCTCCATTTTTATACATGAGGTTAACTGATTAACACCAATTTGCATAGGTAGAAACTGACATAAGTAGGATTTGAATCCTTGTCTTTTTGAGTGATTCCAACTAGTTGCTGGCTGCTCACATATAAACACTATGCTATAAATTGTCACTCATCTAGCTATCTAGGTGCTTCTAATGAAAACAATAAATTGATGTATTGGAATTCTTACTGTCCTGTTTTGCCAGTTCATCATTTTCTTTATATTCCTTCGTTTATGACTTTATTATCTATACATAAGATCTAATACATCTAATATATTTCCATGCAATCATTTTTTCTGGTGACATAGTTACTTACCTCTGTATTTCCAGTGCATAAAGTTTCTGGTAAATAGTTGACAGGTAGTAAATATATACTGAATAAATAGATTTCCACATTATTTTTATTTGAAAATCAGAACTTTGAATATTGTTTTGCTAATACCTATTATCGATAACAATTTGAGAAAATCAATCAAGAATATTATCCTAAATCAACAAATCCTATCCTGATATACCAGATTTGATACCTCCATCATATTCCTTGGTATACTTGCACCAGGATTAATTTACTACATCCCCTATTTTTGAAATTTTAAGCGGTTCTTTATTTTTAACATTTGTTCTCAGTGTTTGGTGGCATATCCATGTACTTAGGTCTTTATCTTATATACAAGGTCAGACAATTAAGTTTGCAAGCTCATCGTAGAAAAAGTACTACATACCTCCTTGATGAATAGGACTGTGGTCACCAGATCTAGGAGAATTCTGCAAACCTAATTATCAGACCTTGTATGAGGACGGCTCTCCTGAAAAAAAGTTCAAAATTGCTTTGAAGAGTGTACTCGGTGCGGTGTTGGTGCATAGCTTCCCAAGGAAAGCACCCTTTAGGTGACCATAGTGATATTCAGCAATGAGGTATGTAGCACTTTTTAAAGGATAAGTTTGCAAACTTAATTGTCTGACATCATATAGCTCTAACTAAGAAAAGGCGTTGCTAGCCAAAAGGGGATGTACAGTTTTAAGTTTTGATAGACACTGTTACATCTCCAGAAAGAGAACACCATTTACATTCTCACCAGAACAAGATGAGAGAGAGAAATACCATGATTAGATAAAATGTAGGATTTTTTTATTTCTACAAAAGGCTTGGTTATACTATTCTCAGCCAGCCACCTAAGTTGTGTTCAGGCCTGTTCTTGCAATTCAGAAGTGGTCATAGGATGTATAAGAACCACACAAAACTCAAAAATAAGAAAGCAAACTACTCAATTAAAAATGGTCTTCTCTTGGGTCCCGGGATGCCCAAGTCTGAGGGAGCTCTTTGGAGTTCAGTCTGGTCAGAACTCAGGACACCAATTTCTGGCTTCATCTCTAGGCTTTGGTCTGAGTCAGATCTTGGGATGCCTGATTTCTGATCAGATCTCTTCATATCTGGTGGTGCAGTCATATGCTTTTCAGTCTAAGGGATAAAAAAGGCAACTGTTAGGTATGTTAATTATGATAACATTAAAGAAATTACACAGTCCCAGGATGAAAATCCAGCCCTTTTTTTTTCACAACTATCAGAAGTCAACTGGTTCTCCCAACCTAGACCTTAACACCAAGGAAGGACAACTCATCTTGGCAGTGAACTTATCTCCCAGTCAGCCCCTAACATTCAGTGAAATTCTAAAAACTTGAAAAGGGGCTTCAAACTGCTGGTTGGACTCTTGGTCTGGCATCTTCCATACCCACAGATCTTCTGAGTCTGCTCTAGTCTGACTGATAGACAATGGCTTCACAACATCAAAACTACAGGTGAGCAGATAAATTTTCTTATTTATTCCACAACCACTTTTTTTGCTCCTCCTGAATTTTTGGGACTCCTCCCCCACCTGATCTTCATCATCAGAATTAAAGGTAAAACACAAAATCCCCTGTGTACTCTACAGCTTCTCGGCTCACCAGGAGACCAGGTCTTTGCTGAATCCTTTTTAGTGCTTCCCAATTGCCCAACCCCACCTTTGGGAGGTGATCTCATGGTCAGGTTAGGCATTCAACTTCTTCTTAGGCATTATTAGACTATCCCCAGGCCTCCCCATTTCTCTTCCTATTGAGGTATCTCAACAGGTGCCACTGAATTATGTGATATTAGTACCCTAGGAAAAACACAACTGACCTCATTTCTATCTCCTTAAAGACCCTACTGATTTACCTTGCATACTCAATATCTACTTACACTACATGACCTTAGGGGACCCAAGCATCTTATTACCAAATTTCTTCAACCTGGGTTTCTTTTACTTCACCAACTTTCCCTATAATCCCCCATCCTCCCAGTTAAGAAACCTGATGGTTCCTACTGCCTTGTCCAAGACCTACATATTATTAATGAAGTTGTTATCCCTTCATATATAGCAGTTTCCAAACCTTACATCTTGCCTAATACTATCCACCAGATACATGAGTTTTCACTGTTCTTGACCTTATATATGCCCTTTTCACCATACTTCTCTTTCCTGATTCCCAAGAATTTTTAGTTTTCACCTGTACTGATGCAGACACGAATCATTCACAAGTTACTTGGACTTCATTGTCCCAGGGCTTCCCAGATAGCCCCCACCTTTTTGGACAGGCTGTAGCCTGGGACATATCCACACTTTCCCTACCTGGCAGCTCACTCTTCCAGTGTGGTTGGCGATCTCCTCCTTTGCAGTCCTCAACACCCTACTTCACTCAACAACACTATTGCCCTTCTTACAAGTTTAGCACATAGAAAATACCAGGTTTTGCCAGGAAAGGCTCCATTAATAAACCCTTCGTCACTTACCTGTGATTCCTGTTACCTCCCAGGAGGTGAGCTATCACTGCCCAGCACAAACAACTTGTCTCTTCTACAGAGCCCTTGATAAACAAAGGGATCTTAGAGCCTTTCTTGGGTTAACAGGCTACTTCTACATATGGAGCTCCCAGGGTCACTGCCAAACCTCTGGGGCACAGAACAGGAGCCTTAGATTGGAAACCCCCTCTTCAACAAGCTTGTGAACCCTAAAAATGGCACCAGCAAAATTGGCCCTTCTTGATCTTAACATCTCTATTTGTGCATTCATGAATGGGGACATTGCCTTTGAAGTATTTGGACAGAATCAGGCCTTGATTATTTTAAGGCTATCAATTATTTTTCTAACAATTTAGATAATATCTCTAAGGGATGGTCATCCTCTTCAAGGTCTGCAGCAGCTGTGGCTTCGTTGCCTGAGAAGCTAACCAACTTACTTATGGACAACCAGCTCAGGTTTATAACCCCCAACGGTTTTTTTATATTTTTGACAACAGAGCTTATCACTGTCTAACTTCCAGCCACATTACTCAATACCAAATCTTACTTATAAATACCCCTCTATTCCCCTTCTCCCACGCTCAGCCTTAAATCCTGGTACCCCGCTTCCCATTTCTCTTGAGTCCCCACAGAGGGCTTAGAGATTTTGGAACATTCCACTACAGTTGGGCCAGACCTCTTTGATTCTCCACCACCTCCCTCAGATCATGATTGGTGCATTGATGGGAGTGGCTACATCTGAGATGGCCACGAAAAAGCAGGATATGCCATTGTCATAGCTTCTCATGCCATTGAGAGTGTTCCTTTACCATCTGGCACCTCTGCTCAAAAGGCAAAGCTTATTGCCCTTGTTTGGGACTTAGAACTAAAAATCAAAGACTTACCTTTATGCTAATTATAAATATGCCTATCACTATATATTCTCTCTCTCTCTCTCTCTCTCTCTCTATATATATATATATATATATATATACACATATATACACACTTTCATGCAGCTGCTTGCAAGGGGCAGAGACTCCTCACTGCTCATGGCACTTCTGTCAAACATGCAAATCATATCACACACTCATATAGGCAGCTTAATCACCAAAGAAATAGCTGTTGTCCACTGTGGGGCCCGCCAATCCTTTCAGTCCCTCAAGACCCTAGGACACTGTTTATCACCCTTTTATATCTTACAATGCACTTGAACCTATAGTTAAACTATGGCACACTTTGATCAAATAAAAAGAGTCGGAAAAAAAAAGAATATACTTACTGTGTTTTGAACTGCTTTCAAAAATAATCTAGTTAATGATATTTAAAAATTTTTTGCAGCATACCTAAGATCCTTTCATGGAACACCAGTTGAAAAATCATTTCCCTAGGAAATAACAGATCAGATAGGCTAATGGGGCAGTAATCCTTCCTTTTCAAGCTACTTGAGTCCTTTCCTTCTAAAGAAATCACATAATTTATATAAGCAGGAGTCATTTGGACCCTGACTTTTCTATTTTTTTTTTTTTTTTTTTTTGAGACAGAGCCTCAAGCTGTCCCCCTGGGTAGAGTGCCATGGCATCACAGCTCACAACAACCTCCAACTCCTGGGCTCAAGCGAGTTTCCTGCCTCCACCTCCCAAGTAGCTGGGATTACAGACGCCCGCCACAATGCCCAGCTATTTTTTGGTTGCAGCTGTCATTGTTGTTTGGCGGGCCTGGGCTGGATTAGAACCCGCCAGATCAGGTGTACGTGGCTGGTGCCTTAGCCGCTTGAGCCACAGGTGTCACGCTGATCCTGACTTTTCTATATAGGTAAAGTTATTTTCCCTGTGCAACAAGAATATTCCATCCTTTACCGTATCCACAACTCAATTCACATGGGAAGCCTACCTTTGAAAATCCTCTGTCCTTACTCTTTTATTGTCAAAACTTAGATGAAAATTTAAACTCATCAATAAGGACTGCTCTCTTGGTCGAATCTACCTTTGGGGCCACCTCAAACCTCCTCCTTCTTTTGCTACCCATCAGCTCTGAGGTCACCCCCCAGGACTGGCAATTAGACTTTACACATATAAAGGACACAAGGGACGTGAATGCCTTTTAACCCTAATAGACACACTTCGAGATGGTTAGAAGCTTTCCCCACTGAAACAGTGTGGACCTCTGAAGTCACCTGAGTTCTTGTCCAAGAAATAATTTCCCAACTGGGATGACTCCTACTTACCTCCAAAATGATAATGGCCCTGCTTTTATTCTCAAATCACCCAACAGGTTTCAGGAGACTTGGGTATCTCTTAGAAACTGTGCTCAGCCTATCGCCCCCAGTTCTCTGTAAAAGTAGAATAAGCTCACTCAACTCTCAGACAACAGCTTACAAAGCTTTCCTCAGAACTCTGCCCAAGCTGGATAAACTTCCTTGCCTAAGCTCTTTTCAGACTCTGCATTTCCCCCAGAAGGTCTTCGTTTCTTAGCTCCTTTGAACTTAGGATAGACCTTCAGTCTGTCATCTTTCACCTCAATTTCCTCACCTCTGCTTGGGACTTATTTGCCAGCAGTCAAACATACCCAACAATTCTTTTGAGAAAATGCAGATACCCACCTTTCTTAACCATCCCTTAATCTAAAAATTTCTCCATACTTAATAGCATCATAACTGAGATTTATGTAAAGATCTCTCAGGAAAAACTGGGCCTCTCCAACCTTTGTAAAAAGATCCCTTTCAAGTAATTCTTACTATTCCTACTGCAGCTAAACTTCTGGGAATTCTATCCTGGATTTACCTCTTCCAACACAAACCCACTTATCCTTCAGAGAAACCTACTTCCAACTCACCAGGAACCCACAACAAATCCACCAGCCTACACCAGCCAGTCCAGCACTGATGTCAGGCTTCAGTTTGCTTGACAGAACTCCCAAACCATGAACTTCAATAACATACGGTAATATACCTAACCCCTTATTTACTTTATCTTTCTCCTTATACGTCTCCTGTCTTTCAGTAAATGTGGTTATACCTAGCTTATATTCTAGGCCAATCTCTTTTCTGCCTATGCTAAAAACTCCAATAATAATCCTATTCTGTACATCCCCAGCCATGAGTATTTTGTAACACCCTTATCTACTTATGGTTCAAGAAGCTCTTACATTATTATAGTAATCTAGACATAATTAAAGTAAATATTCTAATTTTTATATGTATAATAGGTATGTACCAGCCCCTCCCTTAAACAAGGGCTTGTGGCCATCTCTGTCTCCCCTACATTCTGGTCTCAACTCAAAGTCTTTCACCACTTATCCCATCAAATTGGATAGAACCATTTTATCTCCCTTCAATGCCAGATAGAAACTTACTTCAACAATTTCCGAAGGTGCCAGTTGCTATTAAAGGACCCATCTATTCTGATATTCAGCTCCCAGCTCCCTTTTTCCCTCTAATCTAAACCATGGTTAAGTTCCTCTTTGGGCCTGCAATCCCACTTTGTCTTTAAATATTGCCAGGCAGTATATTAAACTCCTGACCTCCTCCCAGGGAGGGAACATCACCCCACTGAAACTCCGGTCTCCAGCACTCACAGTGTGCATCTCCCCATCCCTTATAACTTGCACTGCCTAACTGGATACACATATCTTACTGCTCCTCCTCATTACTCTGTCCATTTTGCCTCCAAGCTAAAAACTCTCATTAACCTCCCTTCTTTTACTACGAGCACTTACATGCCCCCAACTGCCTCAAATACCAGAGTACTTTCTCACCTGGATTTGACTACTCTTGATTACTCCTCCCTTGGGGACATGACACTTCCATCTTCCCAAACAGCCTCCTGCCTCACGTCCTTAACTGTGGCCACGTTGGCTTCTACCTGCCTTGAATTGGGTTTTGTAGGAATGCCATCAAGTAGTAGAAAACGCAGGGTCCAAAAGTGAGTGTTAGAAATGAAGCCGGTCTTGGGGGTCTAAGGAAAACGCAAGTGGTTTAACTTTACCCTTACCCATTGTATTTCCCCAGGTAATAAAATCTATTTTCTATGTGGAACTAAAACATATCCTGTCTGTTAACTGGACTGGAACTTGTACTTTAATACACATCATCCCTAATTTAACCCTTTCCCCTTATCCCATCCCCCTTTCCTTGTCTATCTCTGCTTATAGAACTGAACAAGGAGTGGGATGGCCTTAGAAGTCCTTGGAATGATTGCTGAAATTGGTACTGGAACCAGAGGCCTTCTTAACTGTTATTTTCACAGCCCAAAAACTTTCCCTAGAAATTAGTTATTGAGTCACTGACCCAGTAGGACAAATTAATATACTTCTTGGACTAATCATCCCTCTAGCAGGGTGGTATTACAGAAGAGCTATCTGCTTACTAACTGCCAATCAGGGAGCCCCCTTTGCTTTCGTAGGAAGAAAGTGTTTTGTTGTTAACAATTTAGGAAAAATTCAAACCAACCTCCAAAACATTTTAAGCAGAGTCACTACTCTTTTTTTTCTTTTTTTTTTTTTTTTTTTTTTGAGACGGAGCCTCAAGCTATCCCCCTGGGTAGAGTGCCATGACGTCACAGCTCATAGTAACCTCCAACTCCTGGGCTCAAGCGAGTCTCCTGCCTCCGCCTCCCAAGTAGCTGGGACTACAGGTGCCCGCCACAAAGCCCGGCCATTTTTTGGTTGCAGCCATCATTGTTGTTTGGCAGGCCCGGGCTGGGGATTCGAACCCACCACCTTAGGTGTACGTGGCTGGCGCCTTAGCCG
>CAUYQV010087341.1:0-18723 GCA_963574575.1 Galagoides demidoff | reverse complement strand
GAATGTGTCTTTAGATAGCCCTGTCCTGGTGGTATTTTCAATAGCCACTAACCTTGCCTGGTACAGTATGGGGGTTGTAAATTGGCATGGAAATTTAAAGCAGGTTCTTGTTGGTGCACAGCACAAATTAGTTATATATGGGGCTGGTAGTTTTTTCATCTTCAGTTGTCTCTGATGCAGCTTATACGAAATAATTGTTGTTCTGTTAACTGAATACCACTCTGTAATTGCAAAAAAAAAAAGTTGCAGCTGTTTTGTTGACATTCTGAATGCTTCTAAGTAAATACAATTTTTTAATTAAAAAAATATATAAAATGCTATTTTTTACCAATAAGGTGAGTTTAAGCAAAGAAAATAACTGATGGGTTCGGTTCCTGTAGCTCAGTGGTTAGGGTACCAGCCACATACACTGAGGCTGGCAGGTTCGAACCCAGCCCAGGCCAGCTAAACAACAATGACAACTACAATAAAAACATAGTCGGGTGTTGTGGCAGGCAACAGTAGTCCCAGCTTCTTGGGAGGCTGAGTTTGAGGTTGCTGTGAGCTATGACACCATAGCACTCTACTGAGGGTGACAAAATACGATTCTGTCTTAAAAAAAAAAAAAGAAAGAAAGAAAGAAAGAAAATAACTGATGATAGAGTTGATGATGTGTGGAAACTGGTGTGCTAATACTGTGAGTGCATAAACTAGTTCAACACTTTTAAAAGTTGGCAATGTTTACGTAAACATACAGTGTGCCTACCAACCCAGTAATGCAGTAAGTCCACTTCTAAGTTTCCCTCCTACAGAAATACGTGATCATGTGCACAAAGGCGTACAGGGGCAATATTGGTATTTTCTTTTGTTAATGGAAACAAAGAATTTCTCCGTTAAAAGAGAAACAGCTAAATAAATTATGGAATACGATGCCACCGGCTGTTTTAAAGAAGATGTTGATCTACATATGTGGGCAAGGAAATATGTCTGGTACATTCTCTATATATGTATATAGAGAGACCATTAATGTCATTTTAATTGGAGAACAAAACTTTGTCTGATATATTCTTTAGTGAAAAAAGCAAGCTGGAGAATTTAATAGGACCCATTTATATAATCCTGTTATATTCTTGCATGTGTTTTATATTATTTTGTGCACCAATCTCTGTTTACTCCCTACCTCAAGGCACTTAGGTCTTTAGAAATTTCTTGCCTTAGTAATTTTTGCAGGGCAGAAAACAGAAGCCTTTAGAAGTTGATAGTCCTTCTTACGTCTTATAAAACCCTAAACTCGCTGAAGAGATTACACTGGCATGTACCTTTGAAGGTGAGAAAAGATGAGAAAGAAGGTCTGATAACAACAAGAAGCAAGAAATTTCCCTCTGACTAAAATGGAGCAGGAGATAGGGGGTTAGGCCAAAAGAGAAATGTCATGTTTTTTTCCGGGGGTGGCAAATATAAATGAGGGTGAAACCTTACATGCCCTGGGACATTGGATGGAGAGAACAGGGTCCCTGAGCTTATCAAAGATGCCAGAGCCCAGAGCTGGGAACCACGTCAGCAGCCATCTGACCTGAAGGCTCACACAGCCTGAAGACCTACTTGGCAGGCATAGGGTCCAGGGGTCATTGTGCCACTGTGGTAGTGGGAAAGTTTCAAAGTTGGTATAGGGGGTTAAATTTAGATTTAATTTCATTTTAAAAAGTAAAATAATGGACACTAAGTTCATTCAACTTGGAAAAGATAGCCTTTTTAGCAATGGTGCTAGGGAAATTGGATATCCACATGCAGAAGAATGAGTTTGGACCCTTACCTTACACTATGTATGAAAATTAACTTGATGGATCAATGACATAAAACTATAAAACTCTTAGAAATGAACAAATGAGAAAAGCTTATGACACTAGATTGACAATGCTTTCTTGGATATGGCCCCAATAACACAGGCAATAAATGAAAATATAGACAAATTGCACTTCATCAAAATTTTAAGTTCTGTGCATCACTGGACAATATCAATAGAGTTGGGGAAAATATTTGCAAATTATATATCTGATACAGATTGATGTCTAGGATATACAATAAAGTCTCACAATTCGACAACACAAAACCAACCATATTAAAACATGGACAAAGGACTTGAGTAGATATGCTCCAAGGGACATAGATAAATGGCCAAGATACTCAGCTCTACTAATTATTGGTAAATGCAAATCAAAACCACAATGAGATGCCATAGCAAAATCATTAGAATTTCATTTTGAAAATAAATACGTAAACAGAAAACAAGCATTTGTGAGAATGTGGAAAGAAATTGGAACTGCTATGCATTGGTGATGGGAATGTAAAATTGTGTAGCCGCTGTGGCTACAACCAAAATGTAGAAGTGACTGAAGCATCCATTGACAGAAGAATGGCTAAACAAGATATAAGCGCTACATACAGTGGAATATTACTCAGTATTAAAAAGAAAGGACATTCTGGGGCATGCTACAACATGGATGAACCTCCAGCACATTTGCCAAGTGAAATAAGTCAGTCACAAAAAGACAATAAAATCAAAAAAGCAACAGATGTTGAGTGTCAGACTATTGTCTGAGTCTGAGATATGTGAGTAGTCAAATTCATAGAGACAAAAAGCATATTTGTTGTTTCTGGGGCTGGCGGAAGGAGAAATGGACAGTTATTGTTTAATGGGTACAGAGTTTCATTTTGGAAAGATGAAAAAGTTGTGGAAATAAGCGTCAATGATGGTTCAACAACAAGGTAAATAACAGATTGTTCCCAACGATGGTGTCGCTTTCACTTCTCCATCTGATGATGGTATAGTGGTGTGCAGTCAGCAGAAACCATACTTGGAATTTGAAACTTGATCTTTTCCTGGGCTAGTGATATGCAGGAGATATTCTAGAGACTTTCTAAAGCGGGGCAGTGGCAGTGAGCCACAGTTTCCAGTTGGCCACAGGACTGTGAGGGTGAACAGTCATGAGACCTTCAACATGATTTGTGCTAGATGACTTTTTTGCCCAGCTGCAGGCAGACGAGGATAACCTTGCAGTTCGGTTGGTCAGGTGCATCAACTTAGCATTGGTTAATTGGGATGTGGCCCCATAGTAGGTCAAGGACCACCTTACTTAACATCACTGAACATCACTGAACTGTACATGTAAAAATAGTAAAAATGTTAAAATATAAGTTACGTGTATTTTACTACTACCAAAAAGAAGGCACAGAAACAAAATAAAGGAATGTACCATTTCATGTGACATTTGATCAGTGGAATGGAGTCTACACATATTACAGAAAAAAGGCCAGAGGGGACTACAGCAGGCAACCCACAGTGTCAGCCCTGTGCAGCGAGAGAAACTGCAGGCAGGAAAGGGTAGGGGCCTCAGTCTCACTCCCAGTTCTCTGTATTGCTTGAATTTTTGACACTCAACATCTGTTGCTTTTTAAAATTTTGTCAGAATAAAAGAGCTTTCCAGTTGTGCATGATCCCGTGTCACCCTTACCACAACCACAGTGCCAGATCCCACAGGCCCTCCTTCCCTTCCCTTGGGCTCCTTGGCCTCTGATTTATCTCAGCCCTTCACTGGTGATTCACCTCACTGGAGCTGCCAGCTAGGCTGAGCCAACGTGGCCCCCATGTCTCTCTGGGGCTCTGCCCCCTTTCCCAGCTACTTTTTGTGCCTGCTCCTGCCACAGACAGCACAACTGCAGCTGTCACGCTGCAGGCAGCGTCCAGCCTCGGCATCACCTTATTATAAAGGTGTCTGGTTTCTGTTTTGTTTTCTTATTGATACATAATAGATGTACGTATTTTCAAAGAGCATATGATAATTCGATGCATTCATATAATGTATAAAGATCTAATCAGGGTAATTAAGATATCCATCACATTAAATATTTATCTTTTCTTCATGCTAAGAACATTCAAATTCTTCTCTTCTTGCTATTTTGAAATGTACAATAGAGTCATCTTAACTATAGTCAATCTACTGGTCTCTCTTATTTTTTTCTAGCTAACTGTGCATTTGTAGCCATTAATCAACTTCTCTTTATCCTCTACCCCCCATCATGGCCTCTGGTAATGCCCAGTGTATCCTCTATCTTATGAGAGCCACTGTTTTAGTTCCCACATAAGCATGAGAACATGCCATACTTACTTTTCTGTGCTTGCCTAATTTTACTTAACATAATGACTTCCAGTTTCATCCACATTGCTGCAAATGATAGGATTTCATTTTTTATGGCTAAATAATATTCTGCTGTTTATATATGCCATATTCACCATATTTTTTAGCCATTCATCCACTGATGGGCTCTTCGGTTGGTTCCGTATTTTGCTATTGTGAATAGTGTTGCAGTAAACAAGGGAGCACAGAGATCTTTTTGGTACATTGATTTCCTTTCTTTGGGATATATGCCCAACAGTGAATTGCTGGATCATATGGTAGTTCTATTTTTAATTTTTTGAGAAACTTTCCTGCTGCTTTCCATAGTAGTTGTACTAATTTACATTTCCAACAACAGTGTACAAGGGTTCCCCTTCTCACCAGCATATGTTATTCCCTGCCATTTTGATAAGAGCTAGTTTAACTGGGATGAGATGATATCTCCTAGTGGTTTTGATTTTCATTCTCTGGATGATTAGTGACGTTGAGCATTTTTTTATATACCTATTGGCCATTTGTGTATCTTCTTTTGAGAAATTTCTGATATCTTTTACCCATTTTTAAGATTATTTGTTTTCTGTTATTGAGTTGTTTGAGCTCCTTAGATCAATCTCTGGTCATATGGGCAGTTTGCAAATATTTCCTCCTGCTTCTCTCCCTGGGTCTGGTGAAATCTGTTAATAACCCCTTTCTCTTGCTCAGGCATTCCTGGAGACTAATACTGGAAAGCATACAGCCTTCAGAGCATAATTGGGTATCATTGGACATAGGATGTGCATCATTTGGATGCCACAAGAAACGTTTTGAAATAACTTATTATGAAGGAGGAAACCTCTTCTCAATTCACCATATCTTATTTTCCTCTCCAAATATCAGCTCACTTTAAGCATGGTAACAATGTGCATTGCCTGGCAGAGCTTGGTGAGTACACAGAGGGTTGGCAGGAGTTGGCCTGACACTGGGCCTTTCACATACAAATGGTTGTGCTGGTGGGTCTCCTAGCTTCTCCTAGTGACCTCCCACTTTCTGGGGATATTCTGCTTGGCATTTTGGCATTTGAGTGTCTCTTATAGGAAATCCCCAAAGTTACTTATTGCACATTACTAACTAGGGGAAAAGCTCAGCATCCTACGCAGAGGGAATGCCATCAACTGGGGTCTCACTTGGCAAGAGAGAAAGTGAGATCAACAGGTGGTAACTCGCTCAAGTCTGGAAAAGGCAGTTGGACTTTTGCTGCCCAAGAAGATAGGACACGACATTCAGTTGTGATGGAGCCACTCTCAGTGAAATCAGAGTTTTGTCTCTACCTCTTAGAAACTGTGTAACCTCCAGACACTCATTATCTCTCCTAACCTCAATTTTCTTCACTTCCTGAGACAGGTTCCAGGGTCTCATGAGGATTAATGAAGGACAGGGTGCTTGCTAGTGCATAGAAGGTTTTCAGTCCCCTGCTCCCACTATCTGGAAAAGCACTTTTAAAACTGTCCATGACATTTTCCCAAAATGAGACCTGAAGAGATCCATAAAACTGACAAATACGTTCCAAAAGAGAAAGGAAATTTTCTCACACTTTTGTGGGACAAGAGTAAATAAATGGAAACACAATGCTTAGCCCCTGCTGTATGTGACCACGGTGCCCTTCCTCTTATTGCGAGGACACACCCTACCTGTGGCTCCTGGGCCACACTTTCCATGTACCAATGTTGTGTCCTTACAAAGTTTCTAATTCTCCAATTATTGCATTTAAAAAAGGAAAGCATCAGTTCACTTCCTTTGAACCTATGATTAACTGGAAAGATCTCTCCATCCATTTTTAAAATGTTTTATTGTGATAAAAATATGTAACATAAAATTTCTCATTTTAACCATGTTTAAGTGCATACTCAGTTCTGTGGCACTAAGAATCTTCACACTGTTGTGTTGTCGCCACCATCATCCATCTCCAGATTGTTTTCATCTTCTCAAACTAAAACCCTGTATCCACTAATAACTCCCCATCTCCCTCCTCCAGCCTTTGGAAACTAATATTCTACTTTCCATCTCTATGAATTTGACTCTTCCAGGAGCCCCGTATGAGTGGAATCGTACAGTGTTTGTCCTTTCGTGGCTGGCTTATTTCAGTTAGCATAATGTCCTCAAGGTTCATGCATGTGGTAGCTCGTGTCATTATTTTCTCCACCCAGTTTTTCAGGGAGAAGCGTGGTCTCCATTACAGTTGGTCATGCTCCTTTGCACCATTGGCCTTTGTCCCCTCTCACTGTCAGGAAGAGGCATGCAGAAGGAGCATGACAATCCACATAGGCCTTCACATCTGTGTCCCTCCCTCAGAGCTGTGTTTTTTCCCAATTAGGAGGGTTACCTTGGCAACCAATAGCTTTTCTAATTCTTTTTTTTGAGACAGAGTCTCATTTTATCACCCTCAGTAGAATGTCATGGCATCACAGCTCACAGCAACCTCCAGCTTTTGGGCTTAGGAGATTCTCTTGTCTCAACCTCCCAAGTAGCTGGGACTACAGGCTCCCTCCACAATGCCCAGCTATTTTTTTGTTGCAGTTTGACCAGGGGCTGGGCGCAGCCGGGTCCTGGTTCAAACCTGCCACTCTTAGTATATGGGGCCAGTGCCCTACTCACTGAGCCACAGGCCCCACCCAGCTTTTTTTTTAAGTTTGTGAATAGATGACCGAATTACAAGGGCAAAAGATTATGAAGATTGAGGTTAGAAATGTACAAGAGAATGCTGCAATCATTTTTCAAAACATAAAAGAATTCTGATGTGGTCCATACATTTTATACTCAATTCAAGAAATATGTTTTGAGGCTGGGCACAGCTGCTCACGCCTGTAATCCTAGCACTCTGAGAGACTGAGGTGGGTGGATCACTTGAACTCACTTATAAGTTCATGATCACCTCTGAGCAACAGTGAGATCCCATCTCTAAAAATAACCAGATATTGGTGGGCACGTGTAGCCTCAGCTACTTGGGAGGCTGAGGCAAGAGGATCATTTAAGCCCAAGAGTTTGAGATTGCTGTGAGCTGTGACGCCACAGCACTCTACCCCAGGGCAACCAAGTGAGACTATGTCTAAAAAAAATGGGTTTTGAGTACCCTGGTATGTTCCCAGCACTGTGTAGATCCAGGACCCAACAGTGAACAGAAACAGTATATGCAGCCTGCAGTCTCAGAGGGGATAGATATTGATCCAATAATCGCAAGTACAGCTGAACTGCTTGGAAGGAAAAGAGTACATATTAAAAACAAAAATCAACCAAAAGCACCTGCCTTACACTAGGACACAGGAAAAGTGTCCCTGAAGCTCTAACACATGAACTGAGAAATGAAGGACCAGTGAGACTGAGGGAGCAGACTGGACATACAGAGCAAGTGTGCCACGTGGGTTCAGCTACAACATTTGTCTGTGTCGTAGGATGGTCCAGAAATTCTCTGTATTTCCTCTGGGAACACAGGACAAATTACCCTGCCCTTTGGCAGGTAGAGACCAAAGTAGGAGTGACAGTGGTATATATCTTTTTGAGTGTTAGTCTGTGCCTTCCCTAGGAAAATATGTTTCAGAGGAGGGACCTGAAGTTGAGGCAATGGACTAGGCCCCTTCTGGGATGTGTGTGACCAGGAACTTGGAGAAGAGCATCTAGCTCTAGGGGAAGATGGGAGCCAAGAAGAGAGAACACAGCCCGGGCTCTAACTGTGGGCTGGTGGTCAGGACCAGACTATCTCCTGGCAGGGTGGAAAGTTCAGTATAACTAGAAAATCACAGTGGAAGCCTCCCACCTGACAAACTGGAGTGAGGGAATTAGATCAGGCCCTTGGCTACAGATTGGTCCAGACTGACCATCAGAGACCAGCAGACAGAAATGGAATTTGGCAGAAAGGAGGGCAAGGCAATGTATTTCATAGCTCAGAGCTTGGAGGAGGACAATCTGGGTTGATGCTAAAACAACCTTGTTGTCAGGGGACCCAAGAGTACTCTTGAGTTAGATAGAAAGACTACCCTCATGGGCACTTTGCATGTTTTATATTTGCCTGGAGGGATTTGGAGAATATTCTCCTAAGTAAAGTATCTCAAGATACTTTGGGAAGCATCCCATGTACTCAGTACTAACCTGAAAATAGTAGACCAACAACTATAGGCCCACATGAGAGAAAAACACAACCAAATTCAAGGAGCAGAGAGGGGGCTCTGTTAGTTCCCACCTATCAGGTACAATGTAGGGGCATATGGCACACTTCCTGAGTGAAGGACTCGACTATAACTGAGTGTTTGGACTTTACAAATGCAAATAATATAACCTTATCGTATGTGCCTTCATATCGGCCCATTAAAAAAAAAAAAAAAGGAAAGACCAACCTCAGATAAAGTCTTCCAATGTTTCACTAGAAGGATTCATGGAAGGTAGAAAAGCTATTACATGAATACTCATGGGTACAGTTCATTACAGCAAAAGGATGCAGATTAAAACCAGCAAAGGGAAAAGATACAGGAGCACAGTCTTAGGGAGACTAGTCATAAACTTCAGGTGTCTTCTCCCAGTGGAGTTCCACAGACAGCACTTACATCTTCCAGGGTTAATGAGGGACAACAAATATGGAGAGTTGCCAACCAGGAAAGGTCCCCTGGGCCTTTGTGTTCAGGGATCTTAGTGGTTGCACAAGAGGCTGACATCGGTTATTCACTCTCCAGTCCTTGCAGGGTTCAAAGTGATATGGCGTGGCCCAATGCCCCCACCATAAATCTATAAATTCTATGGAACCTCTATCATAACCTTCATATTGAAACATTGTTAGCATAAACTGCCACATATGACCCAGGGCCCCAGGCATACAAAGGTCCTGTGATCAGACAGTATATTGCAAGGCTTAGAGCTTGTCTTCTAGGAGCTGGACAAGGACAAGTTTCTTTGGAATGTGCCGGGTGTGGGCAACCCAAACCTGCTGTACTAACCCTCTACTGTGCAGACATGACTGCTGGCTTATGACCAATGCGAAGATGTTTGAGAAGAATAATGATCAGAAAAGGAGAAAATGTCCCCTTGATAATTATCGTCCTTTCCAGAATTCTGCTTTGTCTCACCTTTGAATCTTAGTTCCTCACTGCTTCCAAAAGGACAATCCCAACTGTCACATTTCTGTGGCCAGGTCCCCTCACCTCCCATGCCCGTCACCTTGCCCAAAACGAGCTGAATCAGGGAGGGGAAAATAGGAATCAGATCAGACACCATCAGATATGTTACCCCTACCCCCCCACTTTGCAGTCTCCATGGGGCTGGGCAAGTTCTGCAGTGATGCATATGGAAGTCTGTGGGCTGTTTCCAGCACTTGCTGTACACAGCTCGCAGATGGTGTGTGCAAGACATTTAATGCCCCGCTCTGCATCGCCATGAAAGTGGGCTACTCACTGTCTCCTCTCTTCTTCAGCACATCTCCCCTCCCCGGGTAATGCTTGTGTTAGCGCTGAGAAAGCTTTCTTCATTAAGTTATGGGCTTCAGCATTTTACCAACATGCTTCTACTTGTAACTTCTTATAGGCAACTAAGCAAAGAGGTCAATTACTTTCTCTGTGAATGTTTGAAATATATGTGACCAAAACAAAATGGATTTTAAATAGAACAAAAGGAAATTTCACCAACTCTTCCCCCCCTTCCCCCTTCACCAAACTCTCCTATCATGTATTTCATTATTATAGGAACCCACTTTGCAGTGAGTTAATTTTCGGTTACAAATAAAATGGCCTATCCATTTGTCATTTATTTTATCTTCTCTTTAGGTAAAGCCTTCTAGAGATTCACTGCCATTGGGTTTCAAGGAAGCTGCCTGTATCCAAAAATGTTGGGGTTTCCGGCAGCAGCTGCCTGTGTTCTGGGTTCTTGGAGTGCTCTTGGTCAAAAAATGACCAGGCACCCCAAAGTAAGGCAACATGAAACAAAGTTTATCGAGGAAGAAAGATAGGTTTATAAAGTAAGAAAGTTTACAAAGAGGATACATTTGCCCTAGACAGTGAACTGGTCTCCACTGCCAGATAAGTAGGCAAAGAGGTAAAGGCTATGGCAGTGGTTCTCTGTTATACCACCTGGGTCAGGCCTCCTTCATGGTTCAGAGGTTGCCTTGGAACCAGAGTCATATAGCAGACCTACTATGAGCTGCTCTGAGCCTCTCTGAGGGGTGGGGGATTAGACCACATGATAATTAGCCTTAAGGCTGTTATAGGTCACCATTAAGTCTCTGCTGTACCACTGGAAGGTTGCTGGGCTAGAGAGTCTTCTATGACCTTCTGCAATTGATGCACTAAGTTCTGAACTATAGGACGTTCCTCCTCCCCAGGCATGAGTAATCACTTGGGACAAGATTAAGGTGGAGGTACCCAGAGGGCAGCCTGGGGCTGGGTCCTTGTCCTACTTCCCAGGAGGGCTGTTCCTAACTACCTACCTAACAGTGTCAATTCACACAAACTGCTTATGTTGCAGGGGTCTCTAGGTTACAGCCTTTGGGAATCCATCATTTCATATTTTCAGCTGTAAGTAAGGCTGCAGGTTAGTGCTATGTGGGAATGACATTCAGCTGCTGTACACTGGTATGGTGAGCTGGTCAGTATCCCTATGCTTGGTTACTGCCCGTGCCTAGCAGTGGTTAAAAGCTTTGCATGCCACATCAAGCTCCATGTAGGAAATGTGGGCCTATGAGAGCCTGAGTCATCCATTCCCTGTTCAGAGGCCTGATTAAAAATGGATGGCCTCACCTTAAGTTAGCAGAATGAAAGGCTTCACTCCAAGTGGCCTCTGCAGATCCCCAGAAGCATTAATGGTTCCAGAGTGCTTCTGAAATCACTCTTAACCTACTTCTCCAGAGTATTGTTTTAGAGACTTTCCTTCATCAGTGCAACAATGTGAATATCCATAGCAGCAACATATTTGAAGTTCCAGATTTAATTGTCTATTCAGTTTAGATGAGGATGCAAGTCTCCTCAAGGGCACATTCCTAATCCTGACTTTAAGTTGTAAAGGACAAAGGGCTATGGAGAATTCTCCATCTGTGAAGTGAAAACATTTCTACGCCAGCACTTCTCCAACTCCTGCAGACAGGATGGTAGGTTCACTGAAAAGAGGATTCACATGCAAAGCCTTTAGGTTACTGTAGGCTAAACAGAGTTGCTTCCTGCAAAGCTTTTTGTGTGCCAATACGTACTGCAAATATGCCAGAGGCATAGGGCACAAAGTTTCTCAGTGTATTTGGCTAGCACCTCATGTATGTATGAAGTCTCTCACAATGTCAGTTCCTAGTCCTGTGTTTTATAATTAACATGACATAATTTACTTGCTCTAAAATATAGCACTGATGGATTTCACCTTAAGGTATGACACTTCTTTATCACCACTAGGATAGGATTCAGAGCACTCCCATTCCCTCAGCCTCCCGGTGCTCCCTCTCTATCAAGGCTTCCACACACTGACTTCCGTCACCATCCATTAGTCTTGTCTGTTCCTGAAATTCATGTAAGGGAATCACACTCCATGTAATTGTGGGTCTGGCTTCTTCTGTTCAACATGCACCAGAGAATCACCCATAGTGTTACATTAAATGTAGGTGCAGTAATAGCTTTATGCTTCCCAGCTGTGATCACCAAAGGAGGGAGGGTGCAAGGGACCCATTAGAATGACTCCATGGGCATGTCCATGATCCTCACATGATCATAGGGATCAACCCTAATGTTAGCACCCAACTGTGGTTACAAAGACCTTACTTTGAGGTAGGTTTGTCCCAGCATCCTTCTATCAACTTTGAATCAAAACTGGAGGCTTTCCTTTGTAGATTTTTATAACACTTTCATTTTAAATTTTTATTTTGTTATTTTTATTTTCTTTATTGGGAAGTTAACGTAACATGTTATATTAAAATCTTGAGACATCTTTACACATCTTAATTAGAAAATGAATAATTCCTATGCTCCCTTATGTGTTGAGGGAATTAAAATGCATGCAAGACAGAAAGGTTAGCTCAAGATTATTCTTTCACTCACCTATCCAATAAATATTCAATCAGCACTGATTAAATGCCCAACATCCTACTCAATGCTAGTGACTAAAAAATAAAGAAAGAAAAATAAATGGCCATTCCTTCCAAGTACTCACAGGCAAATAGTTAAAACTAGTGAGAGGGCCAGACCAGTGCCATTTTGTTACTTCTCCTCCATTTTGAGGCCCCGCAGCCATCTTAGATGATAAGTTTCAGGTTCCCCAAAACCCAGGCTTTTCCCTGAAATCAAGCACCCCGATCAGCCAATCAGGAGTGTACCCCCATCCTTCTTGCTTCATACCACCCCAAGCCCCCACCCTCACCCTAGTTAGGAAATCCCCCACCTCAACCTGTACCAATCAAGAGCCTCCCCATACTATTGTAATCACCAATGCCCAATCAAAAATGTACCCCACCCTTCTTGCTTTCTGTACCCTATAAAACTCTCAAGACCCCTGGGCTTGAGGTTCTTTCTCGGGAGAGTCCAGGCCCGGGCTTGCTAAATAAAGCTCACCTTTTGCTTTTTACATCGGAGTGTGCCTCAGACTGTTTGCTGGGGGCTGCTTGGGAGAATTTCGGGCACAACACTAGCACCCAGTTCAATGCTGCAACGCATAGGACCCTATTTCTTATCTGTGGCCTGACTCTGAAGGGGGACCTATGTAGGGCAGGCAAGAATGAGGGACTGAAGAATGACCCCTGGTGAGATGGAACAATAGGAGGGCCACAGCCTCACAACCTGTGCAATCGACATGCCACAGTCCCTGGAGAGGGAAATGGAACATTGCGCTGTAAGCTTTATAACACCATAGAAATGGAGGAGAGGTCAACTGAAAACTAGTGGCACCATGGAAATGAGTGAAAGGTCAGCTGGAAATGATATATTCCTCTATCATGTGTGTCAGGAGCAAGTATGGTGATTGGTGCAATATAGAATTCCTACTTTTCATATAGAAAGAGCCAATCAGGAAAAGGGAGTGTCTGAAAAAATATGTAAGCCTCTAGACAAAGAGACAAAAGTGGCGGCCTGCTAGGCACCTCTCTGCTGTGCCAAGGGCTTTCCTTTCCTCTTTCCTTTCTTCTCAATAAATTCTTTCACTTTCATTTATTTGTGGTCCACAAATTCATTCTTCAATTCCTGAGACCAAGGACGTGATGGAAAAATTCCAGTATCAACTACATGGCACTATTATTATCTGACTTCTAACACCTGTGCCTGTCCCAACTAGACCTAGGTGAGTAGAAACTGTGTTTTATTCATTTTGGGTCACCAACTTTTTCAAAGATGCTTTATTCCTTAAAAGAAGTCTCTCCACAATGAATGAATGAATAACGGAGTTCATGGCACGGTCTTAGCTGTGTGACCTTGGACATGTTCTATGACTTGCCCTAGCTTGTTTGCTAACCTGTTAAATGTAAGTTGCCCCATTTTACTCACAAGGTAGTTGATAGGATTGAAAAATCAGCTTTGTGACCCTGTCCCACACTGATGCGTAGGAAGTATTCAGGACTACATATCAAAACAGAAGGAAGGAAAATCATTAGTTAATGATTTCTGACCAATGTCAGAAATGTCTTCTGACGCATTCCAGGTTGGAGGAGGGTGGGCATTAAGTTAAAATAGGCAATAGGGTGGGTCATATTCTAATATTATGGGTGTCCTTAACAAGAAGAGATTAGGATACAGACACACAGGAATAAGACCAAGTGAGGACAGCCACCTGCAGCCAAAGGGAGAGGCCTCAGGAGAAAGCAACCCTGTTGATACCATGAACCTCTGGTCCCCAAGACTGAGAGAGAAGGCATCTCTGGGGTGCAGGCCTGCCAGCATGTGTGCTTGCTGGCAGCCAGCCAGCAGACAGCCCTGGCAGACTAATACAGACAAAGGTGGTGGGGGCTAGAGCTTCAGAGTAAGGGCAATTCCGGGTCTAAGAGAGATTTGGGAGTTGCAGGGGGACTGTGGATGGCTATCACTTGCACCCTATTGCAAACTCCTAAAGAAGTCACATCTTTTATTTTCTTTACCACTTTTATTGAGGTATATTTGACCTACAAGGAACTGCATATGCAGTCAGCCCTCTTCATCCATGGGTTCCACATCCCTGGATTCAACCGACAGGTGATCAAAAAATTGGGAGAAAAAAAAATAAAAGTAATACAAATAAAAAACAATAAGTATAACAATTATTTACATTACACACACAAATTGTATTTATGTTGTATTAGGTATTATTAGTAATCTAGATATGATTTAAGTATACCAGACAAAATGCATAGGTTATATGCAAATAGTGTGCCATTTTATTTATTTATTTATTTTAAGAGACAGAGTCTCACTTTGTCACCCTCAGTAGAGTGCATGGCATGACAGCTCACAGCAACCTCCAGCTCTTGGGCTTAGATGATTCTCTTGCCTCAGCCTCCCGAGTAGCTGGGACTACAGGTGCCTGCCGCAATGCCCAGCTATTTTCTTGTTGCAGTTTGGCCAGGGCCAGGTTTGAACCCACTGCCCTCAGTATATGGGGCTGGTGCCCTGCTCACTGAGCCACAGGTGCCGCCCATACTGTGCCATTTTAAATAAGAAACTTGAACATCTATAGATTTTGGTACCCACAGAAGGTCCTGGAAACAATCCCAAAATAAATACCAATGGCTACCTGTATATGTTTTGATATCTATATACACCCACAGAACCATCACCATAATAAAGATAAGAGGACATACCTACATTCCTTAAAGTTTCCTGTTCCTCTTCCTAATCTTTTCCTTAATCCCTTCCTCTTCCTCCGTCCCCAACCCTTGCTGATCCACTTTGTATCACTACAGCTTAGTTTGCATTTGATAGAATTTGATATAAATGGCATAATTTAATATGTACTCTTTATTTGGTAGGCTTCTTAAGAAATTATATATTAATTATCTCATTATAGGGCTAAGCCTGGCCACCCAATCAATGAGTAAACAACTATTTTAGAGTGACTACTATGTGCATCTCTCTTCCAGGTTTATAATAGTTGATCAATAAATGCTTGATAAATGATTTGAATCCTTTTAAAGTGTGTAATTCAATGACTATTAGTATATTTACAAAGTTATACAGCCATCTAATTCCATTTTCTTTACCCCCTAAGGAAATTCCATACCTAACCTAAGTCACTCCCTGTTTGCTCCACTCCCCAGGACTCACAGCCATGAATCTACTTCCTCTATAATTAGGGGTGCTTATTATGGACTTTTCAGTAAATGGAATTATACTATGAAAGTTGTCAGAATCAAAATTGAGTTCCATGTGTCAAAGCCCTGACAAAAAGAGCCAGGAAAGGCCCTGAGGGAAGGTTTTCCCACATATGTGCCTGATATCAAGAACAATTGCAAACGATTACAAAACTGCAAACTTGGACAAAGGTTAAACCTTTGTTAAAGCTTAACACACAATATTAAAACCACAATCTTAAAACTTCTTTTACAGATATCTGCCTAGCAACTTTCTTTCCAACCTTGGAGTGGTGCCACCATTGATCTATGTGACCTGAACAACTGTATCAAAATAACATACATAATCCTCTGCATTTTCTCCTTAAAAAGCCTTATCTTCATTTAGCTCCATCAATATGCCCACCATACTCTCACTGCAATGGTTATCTCCAAATGAATATAATTTTAGAGAAATATAATTTCTGTTTTTTAGGTTTGACATCTTTTGGTGTCATGAGTAGAATTGAAACTGGCTCCCCGTGGACATATTAGTGAGCCCTGAAATCCAATGAAGCACCCACCCTGAGCCCTTGTGAGGCCTCCACTTCCATAGCTCACTTTTTCTGCCTTCACAAATCTCCTCTTGGATTCTTACATTCCCTCTTTTAGGTGAGTTGGGTTTTTTGTTTTGTTTTGTTTTGTTTTACTTCATTCAGGATTTCTTTGTGGTCATAAGACTCCCTTAGACAAAAGACCTAACATCCCTCTTGGGACTATAAAAGTCTTTTCTAGCCAGCCCTCTCTGGTATAAAGACAAGTGTCATTCTAGTTTGAGTACTCTGATTTTTATAAAATTTACATTCTGTCTCTGAGATATGTCTTTTCTGGTAATTTTACTTTAGATACTTTCTACATGCCTGATTTTATATATATATAATTTATGTATAAATTATTTATTTATGTATACATATTATATATTTTTTTTAAATTTGGTCTGCATGTTGGGTTTAAAATTTTTGTGAGTACAAACTATCAAAACCTGTGGGGTACCACAAAGGCAGTCCTTAGAGGGAAATTTATAGCATTAGATGCATGCATCAAGAAAACAGAAAAAGAGCAAGTCAGTAACCTAATGGGCCATCTCAAGCAACTGGAAAAGGAAGAACAATCTAATCCCAAACACAGCAGAAGAAAAGAAATAACCAAAATTAGAGCAGAATTAAATGAAATTGTAGACAAAAGAATTATTCAGAAGATCAGCAAAACAAAAAGTCAGTTCTTTGAAAAGATTAATAAAATTGATAAACTCTTGGCTAGACTAACCAGAAACATAAAAACAAGATCTTTAATAACTACAATTCAGGAATGATAAAGGGGAAATAATAACAGATGCCACAGAAATATAAAATATTCACAACAATTACTACAATATTCCCAGAAATATGAAAATGTAGAGGAGATGGACCAATATCTGGAAGCACAGTACCTTTCAAAACTCAACCAGAAAGTTTTAGAAATCCTGAATAGACCAATATCAAGTACTGAAATAGCATCAATTATACAAAATCTCTCAACAAACAAAAGCCCTGGACCACATAGTTTCACACAAGAATACTATCAAACTTGGAGGGACCATTTTTGAGGTTTATCTTACAGGGGTACAAGTGAATCTCTTTAAGAGTAGAATCAGAACGTTTTAAAACAATGACTGAGAAAATGACATGAAGGCTGTGTTGATCAGTTTGATGGAAATATTTCGGATTGCATGTGAAAACCCCACACTGTACCCGGAAGTGCATTAATGTACATAGTTACCATTCAATAAAAAATAAAAAAAAGAAAACAAGTCAATAAAATACATAATATAAAGCGAAGAGGAAAAAAGGTAGAAAAAGAGGAGGAGACATACGGGGCACAGTCAAAATGTCTGACAAGCTGTACTTTCTGCCCCAGAAAGAGAGAAAAGAGAACAGAGACGGACGATATCTGAAGTGATGATGGCGGGTGCTTTCCTCCTTTGTTTCATTAAAAATAAAATGAAAACAACTATGTCTTGGAAAACAGAGCTCAGATTTCCTGAGTTAGAGACTCTTTGCTACACAACTTTAAAACTCCGCATCATCCCTCAATATTGTGATTACTTAATTTCACTTGTCTGTATCCACTTAAATTCCACTGAAGAATTAACTCGTCTGTATTTTTTGGTTATTCATTACCAGTGTCTAATAGAAAGCACTTCATAAAGATTTTTTAAATAAATGAGTAAGAATTACGGTTCATTATGTGGTTCTCATTAACCTCCTTTGTTAGAATATATTGTTCCCTATGCAAAAAATGATTTTTATTTTTCCTTCTGGTTATAAAACTTCTTCTCTTTATCCAAGCATCTTTAAACTTACCCACCAATGTGGCCTTTGCTGACAAATTTGGTGTTTTATTCCTGAACAAGTCGATTATTCCATCCATCCTTCACGGTAAGATTGCTTCCTGTTCATACAACAATTCATTTTAATTATTTTTCCCATTTGGTTAAATTGTTCTCTGAAAACATGTTTTGACTTTCTAATCTTTTTTTCTCCAGGATGTGAAAAAATACCTTCTACAATAATTTGTGCTCCCTGAAGAGTGAATGAGCGAATCCCAGGGGAAGGAAACAAAAACACATCCTTATTAATATTCAAGATCTCTGTAACCTTCTACGTTACCTTTAGTTGCTTTAATGTTTTCAAAAATCACTATAAAATATGAATGAATAATCACAGTTTTTCTCCTCATAAAAGGTATGTCCCTTTGGATTGAACCTGACAGTTCTCCATTGTGAAAGTTACATCCCAGATCGTCCTTTCTGTCACATCTCCAGAATTTCAGAATGTTTCTCCTCCTCATCCTTCTCATAAGATCCTTTAGTACTTTCTTGAATAAAAATTCTAAACTGCAGTACACGTCTTCTTTTAAATAACTGCTTCACAAGAAGTTTCTTTCTTCCTTTCTTTTTTGCTTCCTGTGGAAACTTTAATTTTCCAAATGAAAATTAATGGAACTTTAATTGTCCATATGAAAAGATATGGAAAATCTTACTTTCTCTGCACCTCTAAAATTTCAAAGCAAATTTAATCTCTAATGCTAATTCTGTGCAGAATTATTTTTTGGCGGGCCCGGCCGGGGCTCAAACCCGCCACCTTAGGTGTACGTGGCTGGCGCCTTAGCCGACTGAGCCACAGGCACTGAGCCTACAGACCCTTTTCTATTTGTCTAATTGCTTTTACAGGTCAATATCTCAATCCTATTTAGGACACAGATTCTCAGTGTCCTAATAGCTATAGGATCACAATAATGCAAATGTACCCAGAA
>CAUYQV010087340.1:0-19813 GCA_963574575.1 Galagoides demidoff | reverse complement strand
ATGGGTCCAGCCCATAGCACATAGTTGGGTGGTGATTAGCACAAAGGGGACAGGTTTTCCCCTATGCCTAGCTTGGCTAAATTAGTTTCCTTTATAACTGGAATAGCTCTGTTGATGTATTTTGGTTATACTTATATACCCTTTTGTTTCCTTTACTTAGCAGGAAAGAAAGCTCCTTGGTGAGGAGAATAGCTGAAATAACCAACAACAGATTTTCTCCCTTGCCTATCCAGAAATGTCTTTAATACAGGATGCCAGGAGCCAGATGACCTCTGAGCAAGATGATTTATAGCTGGGGGGGTGGACCCTCAGGCCATTTGTCCCCAGGTGTTCCTTGTGGAAGAAGAGCCCGAGCCTTTAGCACATAGTCATTTCTTAATTACTCCCCTCACCTGTGTTGTATGGTCTCAAATAAAAGGCCAGTGCAGTGGTTGCTCGGGGCTACCCTGAAAAGAAGGGCTAGCTGGCCTCCTACAAGCTTGTATTTCTAATCTGAGTCATGCCTGGTTCTTTCCTGTGGTGATCAAGACCAGGGCCATAGGGACCCGAGGGGTTTCGACAAGCTAGGCATAGCAAACAAGAACTGCCTGGTCTGAGCTGGTGTTTGTGATGAAACTGCACACTCATTGTGACCCAGAGGCCGTGTGTTTTCACACATTCAGAAAAACCTGTTAGAACCAACAGGAAAATATGATAAAGCCCCATTGTTGCCTGGTCGACTGTGCCTCTTAGCATCTGCTAGTTGACGCCAAGTAAAAGTCATTTTATTTTATTTTTTGAGACGGAATCTCACTATGTCACCCTCAGTAGAGTGCTATGGCATCATAGCTCACAGCAACCTCAAACTCCTGGGCTTAAGTGATTCTCTTGCCTCAGTCTCCCAAGTAGCTGGGACTACAGGCGCCTGTCACAACACCCAGTTATTTTTTTGTTGTAGTTGTTTGGCAGGCCTGGGCTAGGTTCAAACCTGCCAGCTCTGGTGTATGTGGCTGGTGCCCTAGCCGCTGAGCTACAGGCGCTGAGTCGTAAAAGTCATTTTACACTATCTGGAAACCACAGTGAATGCCCCCAATGGAGATAGCTCTGATGATGCCTGTAGTCACATAAGCTCAGCAGTGATAAGCTCAGCAGGCTGAGCTGTCAGGCCGACACAGCCATGGGGTCTAGTCACTCTTCCCCAGATGAGGATGACCTCAGAATACCCCCTGGGATGGTCAGAATTCAGGGATGTCAGAGGTGTGGACCCACAGGCCTCTGGGTGGATGTCTGTCAGGACTATGGCTGTATGGAGGCTCAAGTGACAGGGCTGTAGGACGGTGTGCCTGATCTCACTGACCAGTGACTGCCCTCATGTGGATGCTGCCCTCTGCTGCCGCTTGCTTACTGGGACTGTGCTCACCTGGCAGGGCATGTTGGCCTCCATGCTGTCTATTTTTCTGGGCTCTCTGGGTTCAGTCTTGTCCTGCTGCCTCCAGGTAACAGGAACCCAAGAAAGCTGCTGCCCTCTGCCTGGGTCCCTGAGAGTGTTACTGACTGAGAACCTGGAGCTTCCTTGTGGTAGCTGTGACCCCTCCCAGGTGACCTGTAGGAATTAGAGAATCCCTCCCTCTAGGGGGCAGTCCTGGCAGCCAGGGCTGCCCCGAGGTGCTACCTTGTGCAGGGAGGGCTGGGATGGACCCTCCTGACACTCGGGTCCTGGGCCTGGTCCCTCCTGTTCACTTTCCTTGGGGGCTCATAGGTGAGAAGCTGAGGCCCTGGCATGGCCCCTTCCTCACTCTGATAGACGTCAGATACTCGGTCCATTCTCACTGCAGGCAGATGCAGGCCCCTGGGAGTTGTTCCCTCAGAACTGCCCCTTGGACCTCAGAGGTCTGGGGATGACAGGCTGGAGTAGGCAAAGGCTTAGTGGCTGGGAGGCCACACAACAGCCAGGACCCTGGCAGCCTCACACTTATGGACTGCTTTGCCTTGCCCTGCCCCCACCCCTCCTTGATGAGCATGAGCCCCTCCCACCAGCATCAGCCATGTCTGCCCAGCTGTTCTGCTGGGAGAAGGGAGGTGCTGTGAAGTTTCTATAACACCATCTGAGGTGCTGGGCAAGGGCTGGGGGAGCTTCCTGAGTGTACCTGGATGTGGTCTGGGCATGGGACAGAGCCTGGGCGCCTTGTTGGCCCTTATCTTGCCCACATTTGCTGGCAGAGGCCCTTATCTTCACTGACCATGTGCCAGCAGGTGTGCTGGTGGTGTCTAGGAAGTGAAATAATGATCCTGCTGCTCTGGGCACAGTGGAGCCACTTCCGGGTCCACAACCACAGGATCCTCAGGATAGTGAGAGAGATGGGATACAGGGCAGCCAGAGGTATCAAGGTGACCAGTTGGATGGGGTGAAATCTGCTGTGTCTGGTGGAGAGAACTCCCCCCTGAACTCTTGAAATTAGAGACCAACAAGCATGGTGCCCATCGGGCATAGGGCATGGGGGCTGTGGCCTTGGGCCTCCAGCCACAGGTCCTGCCCCAGTCCATGGTCACTCACCCTCCTGCTTGGGGATAGGAAGCTTTTCCCTTCTGAGCCCTGGACCTGGGGTATGAAACCCAGAAGATGAGCGAGACCTGTATCTACTCTGTTCCAGGTCACCTTGCCCACTGGCCAGTGGGCAGTGCTTACTAGAGAAGCAAATGTGCACTTTGCTGGCCTCCCCGTGGGACCCAGGCCATGTGCCTGGGCACATGGTGACCCACAGGATGAGGGAGGGAAGGCAGAGCCCGAGAGCATGGAGCTGCCGCAGTGGGCTGGCAGGGCAGGCTGGCTGAATGGGCCTCTAGCTGGCCCCAGGTATGGCTCTTTCGTGGGAGGTATGTCTGTTCCAGCAAACACCGTGCATTTTGTTGGTGTTGCCAAGCCACCATCTACCTGGGGCCCAGCAGACCCTCTGTCTCAGTGGGACCTTGGAACCCTCACAGGTGGCTGTCTCCCTCTGCCCAGTGGGGTCTTCATCTCCCACCCCTGCCTGGGCTGGGGCCCCTGACATATGCCACATTGCATTGCCCATTCTGCCTAGGCAGGCTAAGGTGGCTTGGGCCACAGAGTTACCTGGGGTCTAGGGGGCTGACCCTCTCTTGGGACAGAGGAGCCAGGTTCTGGCCTCAGTGGCTCTGAGGCACAGATACAAGAGGTGTGATCTGTTCTATTTCAAGCCTGTGGAGTCCTGGGCAGACTGGATGGAAAGGCAAGGAGGTGGGAGGTTATCCCTTAAATGTACTCTCTGGACAGGTGAGCGTGAAGGGTGGTGGTGCTGGGAAGGCGGTAGCATTGGGTGAGCAGCAGCCTTGGCTGCCTATCCACCTGCACTGGCACCGGGAGAGCCACTCTACTGCCCTACACTGAGGCCCAGAGTGTGCTCTGGGGGTCTGCCCTGAACTAAGAAGGCAGTGCCTTGCCAGGGTGTACATACAGGTGAACAGGGCAGTGGGTGCTCCGGGAGGGCAGGGTTGAGCCACTAATGTCACTAGGGCTGGGCCTGCAGGTCCTGGGAGCCATATCCACACTGCTATCCGTGTAGCAGGAAGGCCATAGTACTCATAGGCCAGGACTGGAAGTCACCATGGGCTCCTCCTTGCTCATCTGGAAGTTGGGCTCTGTTGACAGAGCAGGGTGTTGTGAGAAGGCAGTCCCTGGCTGAGCTGTGCAGTACAAGGTGTCCAGCTGCACTCACATTTGAAGGCATAGGAAGAGGACAAGGTCATGGCTGCCAGTCTGGCCAAGTGGGGGTGAGGAGCCCCTCAATTTGGGGCCAGTTCTGTGGGATATTTGTCTTTTTCTGATTGGCTTGCAAGAAACCTTCATCTGTAAGGACTTAACCCTTGGTCAAAATGTTATAAACATTTCCCTGGTTTGTTGTCTGAGAATTATATCTATTTCCTGAAGAAAGAAGTGAACTTCAATGCAGTAAAATATAAACTAATATTTGTGTTTATTTTCTACTTCAGTGTCTTCTTTTGAAAGTTGTTTGCCAGTCCAAGATTGTGAAAACAGAGCTTCACCTAGTACAAAGCAAGGTCTGAAGGAGGAGGAGGAACCTCTGGTGTTGCGCGAGGGTTTCACGAGGGACAGGCAGCTTCACCACAGGTGCAAGCTCGCCCCTGGAATTATTATTATGATAGAGACAGACTACCTGCTCCTTGGTGGCAAGTAGCAAAGCTTTATTGTTCCTGACCACCTTTTATAGTAGGCTGGTCACGCACACTTTATTAATTAACAAGCAAAGCATTCTTACTACTAATCTTTTCTAAAGTTATTTCAACCTTTAAAGAGACACAAAATTTGAAACTTCGAGACAGCTGCAAAAGGGAGTACGTCTAGAGACTTGAGATTACCAAGAGGGGAGTAAAGCTTTGGACTTTTACTATGCACTCACTGTATTGCAGAAAGCAGGTTTATGGCTCCTGTTTCTATGCAACCTGGAGGTCATGCCTATCAACCTCTAGGCTGTGTCTCTGCAGTAAAGCTTTTAACCCTTTCCTTGCAGGCTTAACAGCCACATAGCCAGAGTTACTGAAGGTGGGTTTTCAGGCCCAAACCTTCCAGATCCTGTTCTATGAGGACTGAGGTAACCAGGTATTCGACAGAGTTGTGTTCCACAAAAGTCTGTCTGCCTGCTTCTGGAGTTTAAAGTGAGCACGCAGTATGTGGGGTTTTATTCCACACTCTGGAATCTGATGCCAGACTCCTCAGCTAGGTTCTTCCAAGGACAACCCTCCAGGTGAGGTGAGGGGAGAGGGTGTGACCTGATCTGAGCTGCTGGTGAGCTGGTATGGATTTAAGTTCCTACTCAGGGCCATAGTCATGCCCAGGCTGGACCTGGCCACACCTCTCACCCAGAGCTGCAGGGGCCTCACTTTGATCAAGGTTAAGATGGTGTCCATGCTGGGCAGCTTGCAGAGGTAAGGCAGAGAGTGGAGGGCAGTGGGCAGTGACTGGGCCCTTGAGGGTGGACAGAGGCACTTTTAAGGCTTGGATATTCAGAGAGGCTGGCAGAAGTGAGTTGTTTTGTGTCCTCTTTAAAAGGAAGTGGCTTGGACTTGAGGAATGTTCTCACATATGTGTCCCCAAATTCAACCTCTTCTGGCTTCAGTCCAAGCAATAGAGTAACCCTTCTGGTTCTGCCCAGCTAGGACTGGTTCTGGATTTTGGGGGATTTGGGACCCGGTGAGAAAGCTGCACCCCTCATTATAGCCTGGGAGGCAAAACCTGCCATGTCTGGGACCCACAGGCAGCTCCCTTCCCCAGGGCCCTCAGCATTTATAGGGGTACTCCAGGCAAGCTGGGGCCCTTATCAGGGTTGCTGGTGTTTGAACATTGCAGGGTGCTCAGGGGACCCTGCAACAAGTCCCCGCTGTTGGGCACTGGTCCCTGCCCACCAGGAGCCCTATGCAGTGTGAGGTTGAGCTCTTCTGCAGGCAGAGGACTTCAGGGCTTTCTTCACATTTGGCAGGCAGGCGGGTGTGGTTCAGAAATGCTTTCCATTTTACTTCTCTGGCTCACTGTCCTGGTTTGGGAGATTCCAGTGCAGTTTGGACCCCAGCCCTGAACATTCCCCAGGATCACTGCCTCCCACAGTCATCAACGTGATCGACTTCTTTTAAGGTCTGACTTAGGAAGGTGCCAGGGGTGCTGGCCAAGGGGACTGGAGGGACAGCCTTGTGTCCTGGCCCATTCTGGGGCGACATTGTTAACCACATAATAAAGAAACAATTGGAGGCTGGCTGGTCAGCTGGCTCCATTAGCTGGGGCCAAGTTCCCAGGCCCCTCAGGCTGTCCCTGGGGCCCTTAAGGCTGGCTGGAGGTGGGTAATAAGGGTGCACCCCACTAACCCCAGCTAAGCCTCTGTGGGCAAGGCCTAGGTGATATTGCAGCCAAGGGGCCCTGTGGGACGGGCTTCTTGGATGGGTTTCCTGTGGTTGCTGTGCAGGCTGCACCTCTGGACATAAGGTGCAGCCCTGAGTGTCCCAGGCTCCCTTAGCGCAGTTGTGGTACAGAGCCTGGGAAGGGGTGCATCTTCCCCACAGCACAACCCTTTCTGAACTCTTGTTTATTTTCCTGAGCTGTGCAAGCCTTAGGGGCTCACACTTTTTTTTTTTTTTTTTGAGACAGAGCCTCAAGCTATCACCCTGGATAGAGTGCTGTAGCATCATAGCTCACAGCAACCTCCAACTCCCAGGCTTATCCCAAGTGATTCTGTTGCCTCAGCCTCCCAAGTAGCTGGGACTACAGGCACCCACCTCAATGCCTGGCTATTTTTTGGTTGCAGCCATCATTGTTGTTTGGCGGGCCAGGCTGGATTCGAACCCTCCAGCTCAGGTGTATGTGGCTGGCCCCTTAGTAGCTTGAGCCACAGGTGCCGAGCCAAGGGAGCTTACACTCTTGGCCCATCTGGGCTTGTGGATGGGCAGAGCAGATGGTAGTGCAGCCTGGAAGTTGTACCTGGAAGCTCTGCATGGTCAGAGGACCTGCTTGGAGGAGAAACCAGACTCTTTGCACACTCAAGTGGGGCCCACTCTTGCCCTCCAGGTGCAGTGAGCCCTCCTGCTGAGCAAGGAGACCTGGAAACCCCCCCCCCCCACCCAGGACCCTTGGCTCAATGTGCCACTGGGCTCAGAGAAGTCATCTGGCTTGTGATGATTTAGGAACCAACTTCTCAGCTGCTGTAAGCTCTAGGGCAACCCTTGACTTGGTGACATTACCCTGGGAACTCCTTTTTTTTTTTTTTTTTTGGAGACAGAGCCTCAAGCTATCCCCCTGGGTAGAATGCCATGGCCTCATAGCTCACAGCAACCTCCAACTCCTGGGCTCAAGTGAGTCTCCTGCCTCAGCCTCCCAAGCAGCTGGGACCACAGGCGCCCACAACGCCTGGCTATTTTTTGGTTGCAGCCATCATTGTTGTTTGGCGGGCCCGGGCTGGATTCGACCCCGCCACCCTAGGTGTATGTGGCTGGCGCCCTAGCCACTTGAGCCATAGGCACCGAGCTGGAACTCTTGCTTATAGAAGGCACAGTCCAGAGCCTATGGGAACCCACTAGTGCTCTGAGTGCCCAGCCATGTGGTGAGTCAGGTATAAAGCAGCTCAGGGAAGCAGCTTCAGGGTGCCCAGCATGTCTGCTGGGCCTGCCTTCCAGTGGGGCATGCTCTGGCCTCAGCAGCCTTGGGTGGTCTCCATGGTGCTGGTGGGGCCATCATGGCCAGAGGCTGCAGGCTGTGCCTGTCCAGGCTCCAGGGTTTGGAGATCTTTCTGCTGTCTCAGGCAGGGATGGAGATGGGAGGAGGGTGTCAGCCTGGAACCAGGCAGAGGTCCAAGCAACTCGGAGGGTGTGTGGGACCCATGCTTTTCACCCTAGGTACCCCTCTTCCTTCCTTGGGCAAGCAGCTTTGTCCTGGGGCTGCCCTCAGAGCCAGAAGCTTCTGGGAGGCTGAACTGGAGGTGTTGGGCAGCCCTGGAAGAGGGAGGTTCAAGGGCAGAACATGGCCACAGTGAAGAACTGGCCCTCTCCTTTGGCTTCTGCATGACCACTGGTCTTCCTGTGCTACATTGGGGGCCAGAGTAGAGTGTGGCCCCCACTTTCAGGGCTGCCCAAGCAGAAGCTAGGAGGGGTGGGTTGGGGTAGCTGGTGCTTGAGGCAGCCACCTGGGGGTGGGGGCCAGGAGAAGAAGTGAGGGATGAAGCTCCTGTCTCTCCTGGAAGTGCTGTTTCTCTCATGGACTTACGTGGGCTCTGTGGTAGCCCTGACCTGTGAGCGACTCCACTGTGGCTGACCTGGTAGCTGTGGCTCCTTAGGTGTTGCTGTAAGGGTCTCACGGAAAAGCGATGTCGAGAAGAATAAGCACGCTTATTGAAATTGTGTTTTAAATAAAGGTGACCATCTGCTCTCTCAGGCAAAATGGTGAGCTTCTTTATTTGCAGTTGGCTTACATAGGGAATTTTGTACATGAGCACAATGCAGCAATGACCTCATTGATCCATTTAAACAGTTTATGACCACCCACTTTGTTAGTAGCTCCTCCCTGGTAATCTGATAATCCATACACCTTTAAATATAATCCTTTCAATATAACCTGGTTTAACATAACTTAATGAAGAACATGTTGTCAGTTATTACTTTCTTTGATCTTGTCTGATGAAGCCTGAGGCTATGGGGGAAAGAGAAGATTTGAATGTCTGTTTTACTGACCATGCCATTCTGAGGCAGTTACTTTGAATCTTTAAACAAGGCATAAAGAAACTTCTTGGGCATATAGGAGTTTGTGTGCAAACCTTTGCTCCCATGTAGGCCTTAAGTCAGGGGGGTTTTTGCTGGAGGTTTTTATAAGGAATTCTCAGGCTGGACTTCTCAAAAGCCTTTCATGAGCCCAGGTTTCATCTGTGCCATTAGATACCTGTATGACATTACCATTCCCAGACCTGTCAGCAAGTGACCTTCATCACTTACCACAGATCAGGAAAGGTTACTGATGGGTATCTGGCCAGTTTTCCAAAGGGCTTTTTCATAGGCCTTATAAAGTTAACCTTAATTCCTTAACGCAGTCTGGAAATGCTATTCCAGCCAAAGCCTGGTCATGTTAGGCCTGCAACTAACCTGGCCACATGGGATTCTGCCTCAGTTTCTTAAGTATGCCTGCATAGTCTTTTCACTGCTCTCTCTCTCAAATGGCTTTTTTGGTCAAGGGCATATAGTCGTTTCACCTATACTTAGGTGATGAGGCAGCCTTAGGTGATGACCCAGTCCCTTCAGCCATTCTAGCAGGCCTGAGGAGGGCCTGGTTGCTCAGTTGCTCTGCCCTACACCTGTTGTGGACAGGGTCTGAGTTCTGGGAGCTGGATGGCTCTACCAGAGAGGATTGGAGGCTGAGGAGGGTGGTGGCCAGGAGGGGTGGCTCTGACTGCCCAGGCTACTGGGCGTGGGCCTTGGGGTGGCCTCCCTCTGGGTAGATGGATATGGCCTGGGTTGAGGATGGTACCTGCTGGGAAATTCAGGAGTTCGTGGCAGGTATACCAACCACACCAATGTGCTTACTAATGGGTTGGAAATACGTCCTTGGCAAGGAACTCACAGTGCCATCAGTCACTCACAGTTCATCCTGAACTTACCAGGAGGTTGGGTGGGGTGGCCACCTGTGTTAATTGGCCTTGTCCAAACGAAAAATAAGTATTTTATATTTTTACGACAAGAGGGAGGTTTGCAGCTGGTAGGTGCCAGCTGACATTGGGTTCCTACAGCCCCCAGGTCCTTGGGAAAGACAGTCCTGGCTATGATACTGGCAGGTGTCTTGTTTAGCTTTTTTTTTTTTTTTGAGACAGAGCCTCAAGCTATCATCCTGGGTAGAGTGCTGTGGCATCACAGCTCATAGCAACCTCCAACTCCTGGGCTTAAGTGATTCTCTTGCCTCAGCCTCCCAAGTAGCTGGGCTGACAGGCTCCTGCCACAATGCCTGGCTATTTTTTGGTTGTAGTTGTCATTGTTGTTTGGCAGGCCTGGCCTGGATTCAAGCCCAGCAGCTCAGGTGTATGTAGCTGGTGACTTAGCTGCTTGAGCTACAGGCGTTGAGCCTTGTTTTAGCTTTTAAAGATTTAGGTCCATCTCAAGAGGTGAGAAAGAATTCACACTCTCAGAGTTTTTTTTTCTTTCTTGAGTCTGTCAATGCTTAAAGAAAAGACCTGGAGTTAGAATTCTTTTCTCTTTTTGGACCAGGGAATTGAGATTTATTTAAAAATTGTGGGCTGGGTATGGTTGCTCATGCCTGTAATCCCAGCACTTGGGAGGCTGAGGTGGGTGGATTTCTTGAGCTCACAGGTTCGAGACCAGCTTGAGCTAGAGTGAGACCCTGTCTCTAAAATATAGTTGGGCATTGTGGTGGGTGCCTGTAGTACCAGCTATTTGGGAGGCTGAGGTAAGTGGATCACCTGAACACAGGAGTTTCAGGTTGTGAGCTGGGCTGAGGCCATGGCACTCTAGCTAGGGTGACAAAGTGAGACTCTGTCTCAAGAAAAAAACATTGTGTTTGTCCTTACATAGTCAGGAGCAAACCTGGCTGGGTCCAGATGGGGGTGTGTGTGTGGGGTGGGCCTCCAGACTGTGGTTTCTCTTTCTTCCCTCTCCTTTGAATGGGGGTACAGGGCTAGGTGGGCCAGGATGGGGTTGGAACAGGGCTAGGTGCACTATCCTCAGCCTAGGTCTCAGGGTCCTAGGAGCCCCACTTAGGGTCCCTTCCATTAGGCTAAGGGCAGTCCTGGGGAGGAAGGGCATGGCCAGAGTGGGAAGCAAGGACACTTGAACCCGCTTCACTAGGGAGAGGCTGTGTCCAGCCGACTGGCTGGGGCTCCAGAGGGAAGGATGCTGGGCACAGATGGCTGGCAGACTGGAAGACATGGGGGACAGAGCAGGGCACAGATCTTACTGCCTGGGCCTGGGCAGCCACTTCTCAGTGGACAAGGGACTCCCTTGGTCTAAGCACGAGGCAGAGCCACACCTTCATATTAAAAACAGGTTCACATAACAACACTCAGCCTGGCCACAGGTGACACACTTGGATACTGTCTAGTGTGTTCTCCTCTATGCATATGTATTTTATTCTATATCTATTTTGTATTTATTCTCTTCTGTTCTACTTTAGTCTATAAAAATGATGGTTGCACCCCCCCCCCCACATTGGTGGTGTGACCCACTGAATTGACGTCACAGCACATGGAGTGCAGCCCACAGTGCAAAAATGTTACACTGAGCATGAGGCAGTGGTGTTTGGGGGAGGCTGGGGTGTCCTAGAGGGGTGGATGGGGACACACAGTGGGCTCTTGAGTCATTTATCTGCATAATGGGCCACCAAAGACACAGCTGCCTAAAGCGGTGCTGCCATTTCCAGCACTCAGTGGTCGGTGGGCAATCTTTCTGCTGCATGCTGGGCAAACCCTGGGGTGGCTCTGCAGCCTGTATGCCCTGTGGTCTCCTTTGCTCACTGGCTTTTGGATGGACCACCTTAGCTCCTCCACAGGGCACTCTTTGCTTTTCTTGGGTAGAATGCTTTCTCAGGTGGCCATTGAGGGACAGCAGATAGCACCACCAAGGGTGGCGGGTTCGAACCCAGCCCCGCCCAAACTGTAACAACAACAACAAAAGTGTGGTGTGTCTGAGGAAGGGAGTTTGAGATTTGGGGACAAAGCGCATGCATTACCAAGTGTGGGTTAAATTCTAACTACAGGGTGGTAAAGCCACAAGCTCCACCCAGGGGAGAGGGGGACAGACCACTGTCCCGGAAGGTTTGCTGATGTCATCATGGTACGCAGACACAGTTCAACAGCAGAGCAGGAGCCACGACTAAGTGCTGCCTCTTTGCGGGCTTGGGAAAATATGTCCCTTCTCATTTGGAGGTGGGCACCTGCAGCTGGATGTGGACCCCGATCCTGCCTGGGGCCAGGCCCCTTCTGCTCTGTGGCTGCCTCTCTGTTCCTCACCCTCCACCTCAACACCTGTCTGATTTGGGCTATTGTAGGCCTAACAGTTATGGAGGTCTCCATTACTGGGAGGCTCTTCTGGTGATTCCTGTTTTGGCATGGAAGCATTGAATGGAATTAATGCGGGAAGAGGGTGAACTAAGGGTGGGGGGAGTCACGTCTACAGGAGCTAGAGAGTGGTGGAGGGGGGTGGCAGCAGGTACGTGTGCCCCACATGCACTGGTGTTGGGGACTGTGTGTGCCTGTGTATGAAGCTCATGGGACCCACACTCGTGGTGTGGAGAAATGGACATGAGATGTAACAGGAAGGGGATGCTAAAAACTGCAGTCCCTGGCTCAGCGCCTGTGGCTCAATTGGCTAAGGCGTTAGCCACATACACCTAAGGTGGCGGGTTTGAATCCCCAGCCTGGGCCTGCCAAACAACAATGATGGCTGCAACCAAAAAATGGCTGGGCGTTGTGGCGGGTGCCTGTGGTCCCAGCTACTTGGGAGGCTGAGGCAGGAGATTCGCTTGAGCCCAGGAGTTGGAGGTTGCTATGAACTGTGATGCCATGGCACTCTACCCAGGGGGATAGCTTGAGGCTCTGTCTCAAAAAAAAAAAAAAAAGAATGAGTTAGAAGGAAGTCCAAGATCCCCCTGGAGCAGCAGGACCTGGCCCAGAGCCTTGGGGTCATTCTTGACTCCTCTCCTCCTGCCTCCCTCTTTTTCTTCTCTCTCTCCTTTCTTCTTTAATTTCTCCCTCCCTCACTCTCTCCCCAAAACACTTCTGCTCAATCAGCTAATTCCATCAGCTCAGCTTCAAAATAAGTCGCAAGCCTGCCGCATGACTGGACTCAAGCTTCTTACCACCAGCCCAAGGGATCCTGCTGGAAGGGAGAGGACCCATCAGCCAGGGGCACCGTGTGGGTTCTGGATGGATCCCAATTCAAAAAAAGATGTTTCTGAGGCATTCAGGGCAACCACTGACCACATCCTGGATGATACAGAGAAATGAAGAAAAGATGATGCTTTTTTGAAAGTGTGATAAAAGCTTTGGGGTGACACTAAAGAAAATAATCCTTGTAACCAAAGAACTCACAAATGAAACTATCCAGGAGGAGCGGGGCTGTGTAGAGATGAACAAGTTCAATTCTGTGTTAACAGCTGTGGGAGGTGAGTAAGAGACACATGGGAGTTCATGACATTATCAACTTTACTTTTGTCGTTGTTGTTTTTTAGAGACAGAGTCTCACTTTATCGACCTTGGTAGAGTGCTGTGGCATCACAGCTCACAGCAACCTCCAGCTCTTAGGCTTAGGCGAGTCTCTCGCCTCAACTTCCTGAATAGCTGGGACTACAGGCGCCCACCACAACACCCATCTATTTTTTTATTGCAGATTGGCTGGGGCCGGGTGTGAACTCGCCACCCTTGGTATATGGGGCCGGCGCCCTACTCACTGAGCTATAGGCGCCACCTACCAACTTTACTTTTGTGTGTGTTTGAAACTTTCTATGATAAGAGTTTTTAAAAATGAAATCTTGGCCTGACCTCACCTCTTCCCTGCCCACAACCTTCCATGGCTCCCACCTCCCTCAGTGTAAGAGCCGAAGTCCTCTCCATATCCCTAGGGCCTGCATGAGCCACCTTGTCCCTCCCTGTCCTCTCCTCCTCCCTCTCTGCTCTTCCTCATTCTGCTCCTCCTGTCTGTGCCTCCCACACTCCAGACACAGTCCTGCCCCAGGGCCTTTGCACAGGCTGTTCCCTCTACCTAGAATTCTCTTCCCCTCAGATACCCACAGCTCCCTTCTTCTTCTCCTTCAAAATAGGAAACATGAAATAAAGTCAGCACAGGATGTTCAGATGCTTTGGTAATTAGGGCAAAGCACATTAAAATGGCAATGAGAAATCATTTCACCTCCAGTAGAGATGCAAAAAATGCATCCAAATGTTGGTGAGAAAAAAGAATGAGAACACTCACGCACTGAGGGTGGGAGCTAAGCACTGGCATATCCAGTCGGGAAAGCAATGTGGTATGAATTGTCAAAAGTAAACACATGCATATCTCTGACTTGGCATTTTCACTTCCAGGTATAGAGCCAAGAGAATCTCTTGTATGTTTGTTCCAGGAGACATGAAAAAAAAAATGTTCACAACAGCAGTGTTCATAAGAATCCCACACTGGGAACAGTCCACATGTCCATCCACAGGAAGACGGATGAATCAGTTGTGGAATCCCATACAGAAAATGAAGGAACATACGCAATAACTTGGATGAATCTTGCCATGAGGCTGATAAAGAAGCAGACTGCGGTATGATTCTATTGATATAAAGTTTACAAATAAGCAACATTAAATTAGCATGTGTTTAAATGATAAACTATGGGGGAAAGTTCAGCGGGAATTTCATGAAGTGGTTGGTTACCTCCTCCAGGTGAGGGAGGAATATGAGATAAAAGAAAAACCTACTGAGGACTTCTTAGTTACTAACAATGTTTTATTTAATGAAGTTAAAGAGGTGCAAAGATATTTATTGCTGTTCATGAAATTATTGTAGACATGTTTTATACATTATCTTATATGTATATGATTCACAATTTTAAAAGGCCTTGTGGGGTTTATTGTAACAATGGGAAAAAAAATCAATCAATATTGAAAACCAGCCTGAGCAAGAGCAAGATTCATCTCTGCAAAAAATTAAAAAAAAAAATAGCCAGGTGGAGTGGTGTGCACCTGTATTCTCAGCTACTCAAGAAGCTGAGGCAGAGAATCACTTGAGTCTGGGAGTTTGAGGTTGCTGTGAGCAACACCAGGGCACTCTAGCCTGGGCAATGGAGTAAGACTGTCTCAAAAAGTGAAAAGAAAAATACAAGAGCAAAAAAAAAAAAAAAAAAAAAAAAAAACACTAGAAGCATTTCCATGCAGTCAGGAACAAGACAAAGACATCTGCTGTCACTGCTACTATTTGGCATTGACCTGGAAGTTTGTAACCAATGCAGCAAGACTGGAAGTTTGTAGCCAATGCAGCAAGATAAGAAAAAGAAATGAGAGAAATAAAAGATTGAGAACAAACATACTTGTTGTTTTGCAAGTGATATGATTGACTACCTACACTAGCCAATCGACTGAAAAGCTATTAGAAATAAGGAGTCCTAGCTTTTGCACAGTGGCAGTATCGTAGCCAATGAGGTTTATCCGAGGCGCCGATTATTGCTAATAGAAATAGGGAGGCCTATAAGGTGGCTAGACAGAAGATAAATATTCACAAATCAATCATTTTCTTGAACTCTCACAGCAGTCAGTTAGAAAAATGTGTGCCCCTCTCCCCTACCACTGGCACCTGCCGCTGTTCTCCAGGTGTGGTTCTGGCCATCACAGCAAAGCTTCAGAAAAAAAGACATCTGGGCACTTGGGTGTTTTCTTCTGCAAGGACAGTAAAGACAGCTCCTCCTGGCAACCTGAACTCGGGCTGCCCCTTCCAAGCCCCTGTCACCCTCTAGGTCCAGCCGGGATGATAGTGGGGGTGAGAGGCAGGATGGGGGGTGGTCTGTTTCCACAACAGGCCTTCCACTCCATTCAACCTTCCAGAACTTTCCATCCCAGCCACCTCTTGTGACATCACTGACTGTCCCTGCCTCCCCACTCCCATCCCAGTGCTAAAGGAAACTGCTTCCTGGGCAGGGGACTTGCTGCTGTCTTTCCCTGTCATTTATTTGTGCATGCACACACCTCTGCACATGTCTATGAATCGGTCATGACCCTAACCCCAATGGCAGGTGTCATGCTAGACTCTGGGGACATAGCTGAACAAAGCAGATGAAATCTGTTAAAAAGGACAGTTGGGAAGCCTAGAATGATGCAAATAAATATGTGTTCAATAAATAAAGATTTGTTCATCAAATCTGCTCTGCCAAGTGGAAAGGACAGGGAATGTCCCCCAAATCCAGGGACTTTGGGATAGTTCACACACACTCTGCACACACCAAGGCAGCTGTGCTGGAAGTGCCAGTGGCCACCAGAAGATCACCTCCTTTCCCAGACCCCTCACCTAAAGATGATTGTGAGGCACGGCCATATGGCTGCCCACTGGGGTGAGGGCAAAACCGCCTGGGGCCACCTCTGCACCTTGCCCATAAAGGAAAGGAGGCGGCACACTCTTCCCTGAGTGGAATGCTGAGATCAGGAGCTACCACCTCGGGCAGGCGGGCAGCTGAGGGCTCTGGGGGCAGACTGATGGGAGGGGAGGAGCCTCAATTCCCAGTGACTACAGAGCCACTTGCTAGTCTCAGACAGCTATATGCAAGTTGGCAAGTTGCAGACACACTCACTCATCACACCCTCACTCAGATACACCCCACATGCACACCTACTGACACACATGCAGACACACCTCCACCTGTGCACACAACTGCATACACTCTCACAAACACACTACATATCTATATACTCACATGCCCTCACACAGACACAAACATGCTCCCACAATCACACCTGTCCACTCGTACAGACACAAACTGGCATGCACACACTCACAGTGACGTGTGCCATCCCTCATGCAGACACACAGAGACATGTGCACACAGCTGTGCATGATAACCACACACTCACGTTGGACACACCCTCATAGAGACACCCAGTTAGGCCCACACACTGGTACACATAGGCACTCACACACGACTAATCATACAGACACATATACTCAGACACAGGCACACGCACCCTCATGCAGGCACAGTTACATGTTGTCACACACATGTGCACTCACACTTGTACACACCACACTCATGCATACTCATAAAGGCACACGATGATATAAATGCACAGACACATGCACTCGCTCACACTCACACACCCTCACACGCACAGTTACGGATACACATGACACACACATGCTCATGCACTCACACACACCTTTCATATGGACACACAGTCACACACACACATGCACATACTCTCTCTTTCTCTCCAGAAAAGGAAATCCACCTAGGAAATCCCTGCCTGTAGGTAATCCCAGCAAGATTCAGCAAAGATAGGGAAGATGCTACGTGTTACCCAGACTCTTCAGTGATGAAAGACCTGCACCCCAGCTCTGTGAATGCTGCCAGAAGCACACCTCTGCTGTCCACCCCTTTGGACCAGTGGTGTCTGCTGAATTACAAGTCTTCATCCCAGGTCCTGCTCTCATTTCTGAGCAGCCTTAGTTAACAGGCAGGTATAAGGTCCTGGTCACCTTGCCCAAGTTTGGAGGGAACATCCCAGCTATGGAGTTTCCTTTGGGGGCAACCAGACTTGGCCCTCTCTCTTTGCCCAATCCTGCTTGCTTCCCCCTCACCAATGTCTACCCCAAGGTGGAGACAGGTTACCCTCTAAATAAACCTCCCTCTATTTGCCTTATCTTACCTTTATCTTATCTGCTCCAGGTAAGATAAAAACGTGGACTCTCTTAGCCAGGCATTGTGGCAGGCGCCTGTGGTCCAAGCTAATCAGGAGGCTGAGGCAGAAGAGTCGCCTAAGTCCAGGAGTTGGAGGTTGTTGTGAGCTGTGTGATGCCACAGCACTCTACCAAGGGCCACAGAGCGAAACTCTGTTTCTACAAAAAAAAAAAAAAAAAGTGGACTCTCATTCCCTACACCCACTCTCTTGAGGGCACTGAGCTGACCAAGCTTCCAGAGTCCTAGTCTGTTGCCAGCCCTACCTTCCGGGCATTCTTCCCACACAGATCGGAGAGAGAGCCTATCTGGATGTTGGAGAACACCTACAAGCAGAGGGTGGAGCTCATTACAGGTCCTTCCATTTTAACCAAAAAAGGACTGAGGCTAGAAAGGGCATTGCCGAGAAGCTGCAGAAAGAGAAGCATTCACTTGGCAAAATCCCAGAAGACTCTCTCTCCCCCAGGAGCCTCAAACAGCAATAAAGACAACCCCTCCTGGAAACCTGAACATGGAGAGACCTGAACTCAGGTCAAGAGAAACTCTGCTAACTAATCCATGTGCCCGGGGCAGTGCCTGTGGTGCAAGGAGTAGGGCGCCGGCCCCATATGCCAGAGGTGGTGGGTTCAAGCCCAGCCCCGGCCAAAAACTGAAAAAAAAAAAAAAAAAAGAATCCATGTGCTCAGATCAGAAATGGGAAGGATGACTTGCCTGGCAGTGTGGGTCCCTCATGTGTGTGTTCCATCATCGCCTCTCTGCAGAGGGAAACCATGCCCCCTCTACTCTGGGCTAGCTCCAGGATCTGCCACTGGAGCACATGTTTCTACCCATTTCCACCTACTATGGCATTTTGCCTAAAGAGCCAAAGCCATTTTGAAAAATCAACAGCCATGTGTAGCTAGCAGCCACCATATTGAACAGCACGGAGCTCCCCATCACAGAGAGTTCTGGCTAGTACAGGTGGGTCAATTCTATACCTAGAATGTTCTACAGGAATCCTTACACTCTTACTACCCTCCTTGATTAAAAGTAATTCATTAGTCAGGAACACAAAAAGAATCATCACTCATCTTTTTTTTTAATAAAGCTGATGAGGTCGGGAGCAGTGGCTCATGCCTATAATCCCAGCACTTGGGAGGCTGAGGCAGGTGGATTGCCTGAGCTCACAGATTCAAGACCAGGCTGAGCCAGAGACCCCGTCTCTAAAAATAGCTGGATGTTGTGGTGGGCGCCTGTAGTCCCAGCTGCTTGGGAGGCTGAGGCAAGAGAATCACTTGAGCCCAAGAGTTTGAGGTTGCTGCCAGCTATGATGTCACAGCACTCTACTGAGGGCGACAAAGTAAGACTCTGTCTCAATAAAAAAAAAAAAGCTGATGAAACTTCAATGATTAGTCCTGTGAGGAAGTTCAATACCTCTCTCCTTTGTTATACCATCTTATTTCTTAAAACAAATTCATTTTTCTCTAGATTAGTACTTCTCAGTAATAATGTACATCCACAGACGTCAGAGTTGTAGGGCTCTGTAATATTGCAGTAGGAATATTGTGATATTATAAAATTCCTCATAACAGTTTCTAAGCAATTGTTGGAAATACAAGATCCATTCTTGGTACCTCTTTGTTTTGCAGCAGGATCTGCATGTATTCCATGATTGCCAACTAAACAAGATCCTCCTGCCTCAAGCTCCTGAGTATCTGGGACTACAGATGTGTGCCACCATGCCCTGCTAAATTTTTTGTAATTTTTTTTTTTTGAGACAAGGTATTGCTCTGTTGCCCAGGCTTGTCTCAAACTCCTGCCTCAAGTGATCCTCCTACTTTAGCCTTAAAAAGAGGTGCAATTATAGGCATGAGCCATCAAGCTCAGCCTGGACACTTTTGAAAAGCCACTGGCCACTGGCACTGAGGCCCCCATATGCCATTCTACTTCCCCGGCCTGGAAAGGGAAAGTGGCTATTTGCAGAGGTACAATCAGTTACTCAGCGGTCAGCCTCAGGAATGTGGGAATGCTGATGTTCATGGACACTTAGTCCTGGTTCAGGAGGCAGCCAAGGAGGAAGGAAGCCTGTCTGTGGATGAGAATGCAGGACTATTATAGCCGTTTGGCTTAGGAGAAACTGATTTCATGGCAGAAACCAGAAACGGTTATTGCCTACCATCCTCTCTCCCTCTCTCTCCCTTACCTGAGCCCCAGTGAGCTGCTTCCCTTCCTCATGTTGACTTCTTCCACTTTCCCCTCATCTCAGACAGAAATGTTCTTCCCCAAACTTATACCCATTTGGAAAAATCCTCCCTTGATGAAAGCAGCAGCTATTCTCAGAATGTGACTCCCCCAAACCCAACCAGGCTCTTGTGTAATCCCCTTCTCATTGAAACTGGGCTGGCTCTGTGACTTGACAGCCTGTGGCAGGAGTGACCTTATATATCTCCCAAGGCTGAGCCTTACAAGGTCCGTGATTTCTCCCCTCACTTCCTAGAACACTCCCTCTTGGACCCCAGATGCTGACTGGTAAGAAGTCTTGATCATGGGGAGGACCTCCAGGATGTGAACTGAATTTCCAACTATAAAGTGAACTCTAAATTCCAATTAAGTGGTTCTTTTTTTTTTTTTTTTTTTTGAGATGGAGCCTCAAGCTATCCCCCCTGGGTAGAGTGCTGTGGCATCACAGCTCACAGCAACCTCCAACTCCAGGGCTCAAGCGAGTCTCCTGCCTTAGCCTCCCAAGTAGCTGGGACCACAGACGCCTGGCTATTTTCTTTTTTTTAATTTTTATTTTTTTTGAGACGGAGCCTCAAGCTATCCCCCTGGGTAGAGTGCCATGGCATCACAGCTCACAGCAACCTCCAACTCCTGGGCTCAAGCGAGTCTCCTGCCTCCACCTCCCAAGTAGCTGGGACCACAGGCGCC
>CAUYQV010087338.1:0-35885 GCA_963574575.1 Galagoides demidoff | reverse complement strand
TTTTTTTTTTTTGAGACAGAGCCTCAAGCTATCCCCCTGGGTAGAGTGCCATGGCATCACAGCTCATAGCAACCTCCAACTCCTGGGCTCAAGCGAGTCTCCTGCCTCCGCCTCCCAAGTAGCTAGGACCACAGGTGCCCGCCACAACGCCCGGCCATTTTTTGGTTGCAGCCATCATTGTTTGGCGGGCCCGGGCTGGGGATTCGAACCCACCACCTTAGGTGTACGTGGCTGGCGCCTTAGCCAATTGAGCCACAGGCTCTGAGCCATAAATTTTGTATAGTAGTAGGCATGTACCATGGTGACAGCTCTGCCTTGCTGTCAATTTCAGTGGCTAGTGGCAGAAGTCTAGGTAGTTGCAAATGACCACCTTCTCCCCAGCGACTGTTAGGGGTTAGGAACTTCCAGAAGCTCAGTCACAAGGCCTCAGGTGAGGACAGGGAAAGGTGAGTTACACTAGCTCCCTGGATACTGGCCCCACATTACTAGTAAATTTATTAATATTCTTTCTTTTTTTTTTTTTTTTGAGACGGAGCCTCAAGCTATCCCCCTGGGTAGAGTGCCATGGCATCACAGCTCATAGCAACCTCCAACTCCTGGCTCAAGCGAGTCTCCTGCCTCAGCCTCCCAAGTAGCTGGGACCACAGGTGCCCGCCACAACGCCCAGCCATTTTTTGGTTGCAGCCATCATTGTTGTCTGGCGGGCCCAGGCTGGGGATCCAAACCCGCCACCCTAGGTGTACATGGCTGGCACTCTAGCCAATTGAGCCACAGGCGCCAAGCCTATTAATATTCTTTCTAAGTCTAAGTTGTAATTATTCTACGTTGTAATCACTAGGAACAGTTATTAAATTATTTTAATTATAATAAAAAACCTCAATAGTACCAAATATTAATGTACTACTTATTAATAATACTTATTTTTGAAGCCTTGGGTCAGTTAGTTCCCTGTGTCTCTGGTCTTGACAGAACTAATTCAACCAAGAGCAATTTTCTCAGGGCTGAGGACCTGGATGATATTAACCAAAGCTTTATAAGCAAGATGATTTAAGGTAATGTACAGAATTGTTCAGTTTCTGAAAGATTAGCTGGAAGCAAATACTGGAGTTTTCTATTTAACCAGGCTGAATTCCTTAGTTTACAATGGAAGCAAATAAATAGCTGCCGTTCCTATTTCATATCTTTTAGTTGATGAATATTTGGTTTTGCTCTTTTTCTCCTCAGTAATAACAGGCCAAACTGTTGATTTTCTGTATTTGTCTGTGTTTTTTAAGCCAAATAAATATTATGTAATAATAATTATAACAAAACAAATAATGATTCATAAACATTTCTGTAACCCCAGGAATTCTGAGCGTAAATTTCTAGGGGTAGTGAACTAAAGAAACAGAATTGTGACTTTGAGATACCATCTAACTCCAATAATATTATCCAACATAGCAAAATCCCAAAACTACCAATGCTGGCATGGATGCAGAGAGAAGGAAACACTTCTACACTGCTGGTGGGAATGCAAGCTAATAGACCTCTTTGGAAAGAAGTTTGGAGAATGCTCAAGGAACTAAAAGTAGACCTACCGTTCGATCCTGCAATTCCTCTAGTAGGTATATACCCAAATGATCAAAAATCATTTTACAACAAAGAAATTTGCATCAGAATGTTTACTGCAGCCCAATTCATAATAGCCAAGACATGGAAACAGCCCAAGTGCTCATTGACCCATGAATAGATTAACAAACTGTGGTATATGTACACCATGGAATACTATGCAGCCATAAAAAAGATAGAGACTTCACATCTTATATGTTTACCTAGATGGAGCTAGAACATATTCTTCTTAGTAAAGTATCTCAAGAATGGAAAAGAAAGGATTCAATGTACTCAATACTACTATGAAATCAATATATAATCACCTACACATTCATATGAATGGTAAAATATAACTATAGTCTAGAAAGTAGAAGGGAAGAGGAGAGAGAGGGGAGGTGGGAGGAGGGAGGGCATTTGGGGGGACCTCACCTTATGCATATAATGCAATGGTACATTTCAAAACTATTAAGAAAAGAGTATTATAGTCTTACCATGACAAATAAGTAAGTGAGGTGATGGATGTATTAATCAATTCTATGTAAGCATTTCACATTGTATATCAAATCAGTACACTGAACCCCATAAATGCATAAATGTACACAGTTATTATTTAATAAAAAAAAAAAAAAAGAAAGAAAGAAAAAATAGGGCTCAGTGCCCATAGCACAGTGGTTACAGACCAGCCACATGCACCGAGGCTGGTGGGTTCAAACCCAGCCCTGGCCAGCTAAATGACAATGACAACTGCAACAAAAAAATAGCCAGGTGCTATGGCAGGTGCCCATAGTCCCTGGTACTTGGGAGGCTGAGGCAAGAGAATCGCTTAAAACCAAGAGTTTGAGGTTGCTGTGAGCTATGATGCCACAGCACTCTACCGAGGGTGACCTAGTGAGACTACCTAAAAAAAGAAAGAAAGAAAGTTAGTTCACAGGTAACCAAAAAAAAAGAAAAAGAAACAGAATTATATAATCAAAATCAGCCACTGATGTCATTCCTCTTTTGTTGATAATGTATGTTTAATATGTGGCTACTCCGTGCCAAGCACTGTGCTAAACACATTACATAGGACTTCGTATTTCATTGGCACATATTTTGACATTTGTTCATCCACTGTCTGTTATTATGATGTGACCATTTCCTAAGCAGTGTCCTATGTAGCTCCCAATTAAAATACGAGAGGAGCACAACTTAAGCACTCCCACTCCCAGGCTCTACTCTTGCTCATCTGTTTCATCCTACACATTGGCACAAGACCCATCTTTTCAAATGTTTAATCTCTTTGAGAATTAGGAATTTATTTCCTAAGAATCACCATTCTTAGCTGCCTGACTCCAAGATCCTGTCCCCGTTTTATCTTCTGATCCTCCCACACAATCAGCCTCTTGTTCCAGTCCAACTCATCTGGCAACTCACTGTTCCCAAGAACTGGACAACATTCCTTCCACCCCAGGGTTTCATCTGGCCTGAAAAGCCCTCTCCCTCCGCCTCTGCCAACATAGCTTAATGGTTAAAAGTATAGTTGTGGAGACTGACCCCAAGGACCAAGCCTGTTCCTCTAATGTGCTGAGTAGCCTTAGATTAAATCTCTTCTTTCAGAGTCTAAAATAGACACTAAAAGGCAGTATCAACACCCCTACCTCAAAAGTTGTTGTGTAATTAAATGAGCTATTGCCCATAAAGTTCATGGTGCAGTTCGTGGTACATATAAAAGATCAATAACCTGCTGCTGTTATCAGTTTTGTTGTCATAATTACTATTTCAGACCTCCATTTCATGAAACTCTTTTCTAACCACTCAAAGCCAAAATCTCTTTCCTTCTTCCCCTCCCTCTTTTTTCTGCTCTCTTGTCTTTGAATTACCAAAAGCACCTTTCCTATTGTTAATTTGGCATAGGGTTGACTACAGTAAGCCTTACATTGTTACCTACCTGTAGATACTGTCTTCCCCAAATAAAAGCTCCTTGAAGAAAAGACCCCGCATTTTGTTTTTTTTGTGTGATGGAAGCCATGACTACTTGCCTGGGAACTTTCCCCCTTTTTAAGATGAGGTTTAGTTAGGTTAGTTAGCCTGACTGAAAAACGTGCACTTAAAGCAATCAATAGTCAGGGATCTGGGGTGTGGGGATAGAGGTGGGAGGGAGGCTAGGATAAGAGACTCCAGGTGGGGACACAACTGAAAATAAAAAGCAAAAAAAATTATTTTAATTTTTTTATTAAATCATAACTGTGTACATTAATGCATTTATGGGGTACAATGTGCTAATTTGATATACAATGTGGAAAGCTTACATCTAACTTGTTAACATAACCAACACCTCACTTATTTGTTGTGGTAAGTCATTTATACCCTACTCTTAGTAGTTTTAAAATGTACTAGTGCATATGCACAAAAAATTTCTTTCATCTATTTCCCAGCAGCAGAAAATAATTTTAAGAAATAAAGAAGCCCCCTCCATTGTCTGCTCCATCTTCCCTTTCTCTTATTACCCGGGCTGGGACCACCAAGATAGTGGCAAACATCGGAGTTGGTGGGGAAGAGGGGACCTAGCACACCCTCTACCAACACGTCTTGCCAAGGAATGTGGCCACAGCTGATAACAGAAATTGAGAAAATGGATCCAAGAATACTAACTCCCAGTCCGCCTGCTATGCGCCAATCGTGGGGAATCCGTAGCCGGAGGGGACTCATCTCACCCACCCTTAGGAGGTAGGGTGGGCGAAGACGGGAGAAGACAGGTCTGGGGGGCGGGACGGTGTTGCTCCGCCCCTGGCGCCTGGGCGGTGACCGGCAGGTGGCACAGCCGCACCGCGGGGCGCTGATAGTGCAGCTAGTGGAACGTGGATTGCTGTGTGGGACCGAGTTTAGGAAGCAGGAGGCGAAATGAGCCGGATGCCAGCGTTCCTGAGTGCGGCCGTTGTGCAGGACCACCTCCGCAGCTCCAGCCTTCTCATCCCGCCTCTGGAGACCGCCTTGGCCAACTTCTCCAGCGGTCCGGACGGAGGGGTCACGCAGCCCGTGCGCACGGTGGTGCCGGTGGCCAAACACAGGGGGTGAGTGGGAAAGACTGGGGGCCAAGAGCAGGAGAAGCTGGAAAGGAGGAAGAGGGGAAGCGGTGGAAAAGGGGAAGAGACAGCTTGCTTAATCATTGCTAATAAGAGCTACGGCTTAATGTGCGCTACCCACTGTGCCCTATGGGCGCTTTACAGGTGTAACACAACTCCCCACTTAGGTAGATATTAACGCCACCATTTTACTAGTGAAAAACTGAGACTTGGAAAGGTTAAGTGACTTACCCAAGCTTGCGTAGAGCTGTAGAGCTGCGACTTTTTTTTTTTTTTTTTTTTTTTTTTTGAGTTTTTGGGGGGGGCCGGGTTTGAGCCCACCATCTCTGGCATATTGGGCCAGCCCTACTCCTATGAGCCACAGGCACTGCCCAACACTATGCATTTTTTTTAATAATTATCCTATAATTTGGTGTCAGGTCAATTGTCAATGTTCTCAAAGATATTAAGACAAAGACAGCATAATTTTGTTTGCAAGTATATTTTATTAGCAAGTCTCTATCTCTCAGACTTTTTAAAAATAAGAAAACAATAACCAATCATCTAATTAATGCATGAATAAGCTTTGTCCAAAAACCAAGTCTTTTAAATTTCCAGTTCTGGATAAGATGACCACTTAAGTAATATATTCAGAAGACTCCTCATAATAAATACATTAAAGACATAAATTATAAAAATTCTCATTAGAATTGGTAGTAACTCAATATTGCCTGGGATACAAATAGTTTGATCTATTGCTCTATAAATGCTAGCCCTCTATTCTGGTTAGGAAAAAAAATCTTTACCTTATTGGTTCCTAATTACTTATTAATGCTGAGAGGATCTTCACTCCTTAGATAACCATTGGTTAGTATGCTCAATGAAATGGTATTTGCAAATTCTCCTTTATTCACAGGGTTTCCTCTCTATAGCTAATTTCCCAACGTGACTGCAAATGAAAAACGTTTTCACAACCTTCTTTCCATACATTAAAAGTATTTAAAGAAAAGAAGAATCAACATTTATTGAGACACTACAATGTGCCAGGCACTCTGTTCTGTAGATAATGTTCTATTTGATTATCCTCCTTGAATAAAAGATCTATGGCATCAAACAACAAATGTGACGTGCAATGATCTGAATGCTTTTATTCTCCATGGTATCTGCTTTGAAGTGCCTCAGGATGGTAACTAGATCTGAGATTGTTTTGAGCTTATACTCAGTAGATCATAACTGCAAATGAAAGCCTCAACTTATAACCAAAGGTTTTAGCCCTAAGCCCAAATATGTTATAACAAATGTATCTTCAAGAAAGAGTCTCCGAGAAAGGATTTTCTCCTCAAAATGGGAAAATAGGTTTTTGTATCCAGACTCATTCAAAGCTGATGGTTCTTGTACTGAAGTGAGAGGATTTCAGCTTAGAATCTGGAGTTGTTGATGTGATCTTGTTGTATTTTTAAAAGGGCTATAGAAGAAGCTCAGAAAAGCTTTTAGATATCAACAATATGGTTTAGGCAGAGTTTTGATGAATTCTGTTTAAATTAATCAAACCCATATTGAATAAATCTCTAAAAAAATACACACAAGATTAAATAACTGGTTTGAACCAACTTAAAATACTTGAAGAAAAGATTTGTGACAATTTTTTGCAGGTCATCTGTCTAGCGTTGAGAATTTAAAATCAGATTTGAAATTTTATGAACGTTCTTAAAGTTAGTTCATCATCCTGCCAAAAATCCTTTAGCACAGTTGTAGCCCTCCATCATCTTGGACAGAACTTCACCCAGTAATGATCAATCAAGTTATGTTTGCCGTAGAAGTTGCTTTTTATAATGAGGGCTTCCAGGAAACCTACAGATTTCTGGCTTCACACTTGAAGCTGATGTGCATCAGGAGAGAGTAATTAACAAGGCCCACTCTATTCTACATCATACTGTAGACAAACATTAACTTGAAATAGACCTTCAACCTAAAAACAAAAGTGAAAACCATAAAATTCTTAGGAAAGAATATAAGAGTAATCCTTTTCGACCTTGAATTAGATAATGGTATCTTAGATTTGACACCAAAAGTATAGATGACAAAAGGAAAAAAAAAGATAAATTGAATTTTTCAAAATTAAAAACTTTTATACTTCAAAGGACACCATCAAGAAGGTGAAAGGATAACCCAAAGAGAGAAAATATTCCAAATTATATAACATAAGGGACTTGTGTCCAGAATATGTAAAGAACCTTTACTATACTACGATAAAAAGACAACTCAACTTACAAATGGGCAAAGAATTTGAATAGACATATACAAATGGCCAATAAGCACATGAAAAGATGTTTGACAAAACCATGAGGTATCACTTTACACTTATGAGAAGGTCTAGAACCGGGAAGACAAGTGTTGATGAAGATGTGGAGAAATTGCATCCCTCATGTCCTGCTGGTGGGAATGTGGAATGATGCAGTGACTTTGGAAAGTAATTTGGTAGTTTCTTAAGAAGTTAAACATAGAGTTCCCATGACCTAGCAATTCCAGGGCTCCATATATACCCAAGAGAATAGAGAATTAAAGACGTGCGTTCACACAAAACCCTATATGTGAATGTTCACAGTAGGACTACTTATAATAGCCCCAAAGTGGAAACAACCCAGATGTTCATTAGTTGATGAGTGGATAAACAAAATGTGATATATCCCTACAATGTAATATTATTTAGTAGTGAAAAGGGATGAAGAATAAGATATGCTACAGCGTGGCTGGACCTTGGTACATTAAGCTAAGGGAAAGAAGCCTGTCACAAAAGGCCACGTGTTGGATGATTCCATTTACATGAAATGCTCAGAACTGGCAAAGCCATAGAAATAGAAAGAGCATTAGTGGTTCCAGGGATTAGGGATAGGAGAAGAATGAGGAGTGACAGCTAGTGGGTAATGGGATTTATATTAGTCATCCAGGCTGCTGTAACAAAATACCATACATAAGGTGGCTTAAACAATAAAAATTTATTTATCACAGTTTTGGAGGCTGGAAAGTCCTAGATCAGGGTGCCAGCTGACTTAGTTCCTAGTGAGGGCTTTCTGCCTGGCTTGCAGATGGCTGCCTGCTCACACAGCCTTTCCTCAGTGATATGTGGGCAAAGAGAGAGAAAGATCTCCCTTTTTCTCTTCTTATAAGGCTACCAATGCTACCTGATTAGGGCCCCACCATTATGACCTCATTTAACCTTGATTATCTTCTAAAAGCTATAGCTCCAATATTCATCACATTGGAAAAGGGCTTCAATATATGAAATCGGCGTAGGGGGGAAGCAAATGTTCAGTTTACAACAGGATTTTTTTGAGGGGAGGTGCTAAGTATCTTTTGAAATTAGCTAGCGGTAATGGTCGCACAACATAGTGAATATACTAAAAAGCCACTGAATTGTATACTTTAAATAATGAATTTTGTTGTGTATAAATGTATTACAATAAAGCTATTATTAAAGAAATAGAAAGCAAACAAGACCCGCTTGAAACAAATGGTTCCTTCTATATGGTACATCACTGTGCATGGTGGGTACATAGGATTACACAAAGAGTAACTTTTCACAAAATTGCTCCTTTCTTTCCAAAAGCATGGGACACGAGGCAATTGTCCTGCTTTTTTGGCATTCACAAAAGCACAAGATATTGATGAGTGGACAGCTGTTTAACTCATCTTATTTTAATCCTTTTGACATTTCTGCTAAAGAATACTTGCTCCAGGGCAAGAGTGAAGGTTCAATATTTTTAGTTTCTAATGACCTCAGATGTGTTCCGGGTGCTGCCCAGTTCTGTGCATGTGTATGCATTAGCCATGGAGACTGGACATATATACACACATTCAAAGAATTACCTCAGAAGGAAACCTTTGAGTGGCCACCAGCAGCAGGGAGTGGGGGATCATTTCATATGTTGCTATTGGGATAAAAATAGGATTCTTCATTACTGCACATCCTCCTTGAACAGATAGAATTCTTCCCCTATGTGTGATATTTGAACCTTGAAAATGTGTTTGATTATTTTGGAACTTAGTCTATAAGTCATCAGTAGATCAAACATTGGTTCTTAAGCAAAAATTCAGGTGCATTATGTTAACAGAACCCAGCCAATTTACTATACATCTGCATTCCTGACTCATAAAGATGACCTAAGTGTGCAAAGGCTTCCTTTAACACTCAAATCCCTGCTTTGATGAGTGGTCTAACCCCACATTTGGAAAGATGATGTCTTCATAGATAATGAAGGACTTATTTATCCCACTACCTCTAGTACCCAAAGTTTCCAAAGAAATTTGGGCTGAATTGATCATTTCAGAAGCTAGTTTCAGAGTATCCTAGGATGTCACATACTGCAGTTTTTCTTTCATACTACTCTAGATTAAGGTCTTCCTAGAATGAATAATATGTGAATGGAGTTTTAAAGGAGAATCTGCTTGGTGATTACCAGACAGAACTATAAGGTTTTACACTCCAGGAAGAGTAAATTGCATGTGCATGTAACGTTTGGAGGCAAGAAAGGGCATGAATGGGATCGAAGATTGCATGGTGGGAACAATGTGGATTAGATTCAGAAGGCAAATAAGACTTAGATTAAAAAGTGTCTTGACTTTGTGAAAATAATTGAAATTTTGATTTTTTTAAAAATCAAAAGAATTGATTTTTTTTAACAGGAAAAAATGACATAATTAATGTTTTTTCCCTTCCCCTTCATTAAGTATCATTTTGTTTTTAGAGTCCACCCAGCAGATATGAGGGCTGGGTGAGGATTACATTGAAGGTGAGTGAATAAGAAGGTAAGAGACATTATAAAGAAAGTTCTGGTAATTCAGGGGAAAGGTAGTGAGAACATTAGGCATAGGAAGTGAATGTGCTCAAGAAATAAGAATAGAATCAACTGACCCTCAGAAGTCAAGAAAAGAGAAGATAGAATTAAATATAATTCTCAGAGTTTCTGTAACGAAGGTCAATAAAGGAAAATACTTTCAGGAGAAAATAAGTTTTGTCTTTGACATGTTGCATTTGAGGTATACAATGGATAGCTGGAAACATGATTCTGAACTTTAGAAACATGCCTATTAGAAATGCATATGTGATTTTTGGTCTTCTGGATATATACCTAATAAAGGAATTGCAGGATCAAATGGCAGCTCTATTTTTAGTTCTCTAAGTGTTCTCCAGATGTCTCTCCAAAAGGAATGAATTAATTTGCATTCCCACCAGCAGTGTAGAAATATTCCCTTTTTTCCACATACATGCCAATATCTCTGGTTTGGGGATTTTGTGATATGGGCTAATCTTACTGGAGTTAGGTGTATCAGAATGTTTATTGCAGTCCAATTCATAATTGCTAGGTCATGGAAGAAGCCCAAGTGCCCATTGACCCACAAATGGATCAATAAATTGTGGTATATGCACACCATGGATATTATGCAGCCCTAAAGAAAGATGGAGACTTTGCCTCCTTCATGTTTACGTGGATGGAACTGGAAAATGTTCCTCTTAGCAAAGTATCTCAAGAATGGGAGAAGTATCCAAAGTACACAGCCCTACTTTGAAACTAATGTATAGCTTTCATAGGAATGTTATAACCTAATTATAGCCTTAGAATATGGGAAGGGGGGTGGGACAGAGGAGGAGAGGGCAGTGGATGGGGGAGGGAGGGTGATTGATTGGATCACCTCTATGGTTTATCCTACAAGGGTACAGTGAATCTTTCTAAAAGCAGAGTATGAATGTCTTAGCTCAATAACTAATTAAGTGACATGAAGGCTACGTTAACCAGTTTGATGACAGTATTTCAAAATGTATATGAAAACACCACACTATACTCTGTGATTGCATTAATGTACACAGCTATGATTTAATAAAAAAAAAGAAGAAATGCATATATGAGACCTCTTAGTACATTTAAGATATTACAGAAAATACAGAATTCCAGGGAATGTTAATAGGTGAGCCCTAAGAAAGGAGAAGACAGGTGAGAGAAAAGCAAATAAAGGAGTTTGGAAAGGTGTTGTCAGAAAGTTTGAAAAGAAGCAAGAGAGAGCATTGAGCAGAAGCAAGAGGAAGTGGTGCCTTCAAAACCAATAGAACTGAGAGCACCAAGAAGGGAAAATGAGTGTAACCTGCTCTTAGAGGAAGTGGGAGGCTCAGCCAGATGAAGAAGTAAGTACAGCAGACAGGAAGTTAAGAAAATGGTTTTGTTTGTTTAGTTGGTTTGTTCTATGGAAATACTTTTATATGTTTATGGGTTGGAAGGAAGAGATGGAAGAGGTCGAAAATATTATCTCATTGAGAAGAAAAAGATGCACAAATTGCATAGCTTTAAAGAGCAATACAAATCAATATATAACAAGTGTCACATCACTTGTATTGATGAAGTAGAAGATTACAATGGCCTCCAATGATTAGAGATTTCAGAAAGGCACAAAACAGCCCTACTGCTCACTTCTATCCCCAAGTTAAGAGGCTTTGGAAGGAGTCACGCTTTGTCTTACTTGGGTTGATCCTCCCTTCTTATTTGCAATCATTTCTACATGATAATAATATTACTTCTGAAGAAGCTGTATTGTAAAGAGTGAAAATAACTGGAAGAGTGCCAGTTGGTATTTAAAGTATTTAAAAATAGCATTTCCCTGCTATTTTTATTCCAGGCCTCCAATCAGTGTCCTTTCCACAAGACAGTCAGATTCACAACAAGACCACCAACTACCTCACATTCTTCATAAGTATTTCAATGATGGATTGTATGTCTTGGGAAATGTAGAGATGGTTTCCTTAAGGCTATTTTAAGAATTGTTCTTATAAGATGGTTCATCAGGTATTAAACTAGGTAGAATAAATATAAGGAATTTTTCTTGCATGGAGTTTTTTCTCCACTGGCTGTCACCTTGGTGAAGAACACCATAAATCACCCTGACAGCTCTAGTGGCTGGTCCAGAGTTGTTCTGCCAAAATGGAGAGTTGGAAATTTGTTTGAAATTCACAAAATATTGTCTCACTTCTACTCCTTCCAGAAATTATTTCCAGATTTGCTAATGACGTATATCCAAGGAATGGAGAAATGAGGAAGATCAAGGTTATATTGACAAGGATACAGAATCATTTTCTGAAAGTGGAAGGAGCTAAGAAATTTAATGGAATAGGAGGTTCCAACATAATCAAAACAACCTAATGACCAAAATGATCAGATACATTCCCCACTAAATGGTACTGGTATAACACATTTGCATAGATTGCAACTCATGATTCTCATATCAAATTTGCTTTAGGTATTTTTTCCCTGTGATACAAAAACAAAAACTGAGACTACCAAAGCTTCTAAAGCTAGGAAGTGGTCATGCACTTGTATACCAGTCTTCTTGCCCAAGACCATCTCTACTCTTTGAGCCATGTCATAGTTATTGCCTCTTTATGTGTAAAAAGAATACTCTTATCTGGTAGTTGCTGGCAGTGTGAATGTTGTAGCTCGTACTGCACTTGAATAATAATAATAGCTCACCCATTACTGAAAACTTAAGATATGTAATGCTCTGCTCTGTCTTTATATTGACTCTATGAGGCAAGTACTATTATAATTCTAATATTGGGGATGATAAATCCAAGGCATTGAGAGGTTAAGGACCTGTCACAACTTAGTAAGTGGAGGAAGTGATGGTTGCCAGGCCCTGTGCCAAATGCTTTTACATGGATTATTTCATTTAATTTGGATCATAATTCATATTAGTACCCTATTAGATATAAACCTCATTCTCATTTTTCATAGATGTAAATGATGAAGTTTGCAGATATGTAATAGAGTCAGATTCAAATCAGTTATGAGTTAGTATAAAACAAAGTTCTGGCCACAAAGAGTGAATAATGATACCTAAACAGGTAAGTTATATAGAGTAATTAGGACATTGGGGGTTCCACTTAATGAATGACTTGAATCATTGAATGTTATACATATGATTTCCCAAATATTTCTTTAAAATTTTATTGTAGAAACATTTTTTTTCTGTGAATAACATGTAATTTCTTGATTACTAACATACTCTGGATTATTCTTGATATGTGAGTTAGTTTTGTAACCTTTAATTACATTGATGAGACCCTTACTAATGACTAGTCCTGGATTTTTGCTGCTATATATACCAGATTCTTTTTTTTTTTTTAAACTTTCTGCCTCTATTGTGCAGACTGCTGGTTATTGTTCATAGTCTGCTATGGACTTGAAAATCAGTCAAACATTTTGTAAATTATGATTACAGTATGAATAAGTGCTTATAAATCTTAGGAACATACACATAAATAGAATATATTTTTAAAACCTACAATTAACTACTAGTAAAATTATAAATAAGATATCTAAAGAAGATAAGAGCAAATTTTAAAAATGTTTTATACTGGTAGGAAAAATTAAGGAAACCCAGGTAAAGTTTGAAAATGTATTGAATTTCCTTAGGAAACACAAAATATTCATATTGTAATAAAAATAAAATGAAATGATATTCTCTCCACCAAAGACACATATATAGGAGAGTACCCTGGATGCATTAAAAATTAAAGGAAGGCCAAAAAATTCCAAGCAAAAGCCAACAACAGGAAAGTCAGAGTAGAAATGTCTATGTTATACAAAGCAGAGAAGTAAGAGTAATAAGGTAAATTTATGTTGATAAATATAGAATTTGTATATCAAGCGTAAAATTATACAACCATTATATATCAAACCAAACATAACTCTATTCCACCATTTCTCCAGAGTAGAAATGTCCATGTTAAACAAAGCAGAGAATAGGAGTAATAAGGTAAATTTATGTTGATAAATATAGAATTTGTATATCAAGTGTAAATACAACCATTATATATCAAACCAAACATAACTATATTCCAGCACTTTACCTTAGGCGTTTCAGTCAATACTGAGCTGTATATATGAAGGTGATCCTATAAGACTGTAATAGATTTTTTTATTGTTTCTTCAATCTTAGTTCTTGAAATTGGTCTATTCAAGAGATGTATTTCTTTTTGATTAAGTCTAGGGAGAGGGCATGATTCCAAGTATTGATCCACTTCCTCCACATTGTCAAATTTCTGGGCATAGAGTTTCTTGTAGTACTCAGAGATGATCTCTTATATCTCTGTGGCAACTGTTGTTATTTCCCCTTTATTGTTTCTGATTGAGGTTATTAGAGATTTTGCTTTTCTGTTTCTAGTTAATCTGGCCAAAGGTTTATTTTAATCAACAAAAAAATATCCAGCAATACCATCTATCACTGGGCAAGAGACATGAACAGAACTTTTTCTAAAGAAGACAAATGGCTAACAAACATATGAAAAAAATGCTCATTGTCCCTAATCATCAGAGAAATGCAAATTAAAACTATCCTGAGACATCATGCAACCCCAGTGAGAATGGCCCACATTACAAAGTCTCAAAGCTGCAGATACTGGCTTAGATATGGAGAGAAGGGAACACTTTTACAGTGCTGGTGGGACTACAAACTAATACAACACTTTTCGAAGGAAGTATAGAGAATCCTCAAAGAACTCAAATTAGACCTCCCATTTGATCCTGCAGTCCCATTACTAGGCATCTACCCAGAAGAAAAAAGTATCCTTTTACCATAAGGACATTTGTACTAGACTGTTTATCGCAGTTCAATTTACAATTGCCAAAATGTGGAAAGAGCCTAAATGTCCACCAACCTAGGAATGGATTAACAAGATGTATACCATGGAATACTATTCAGCCACTAAAAAAGACGGAGACTTTAGATCTTTTGTATTCACCTGGATGGAGGAGGAACACATTCTTCTTAGTAAAGCATCACAAGAGTGGAGAAGCAAGCATCCAATGTACTCTATTCTAATCTGAAGGCAGTAGTGCTAATATAAGAAGGTGGAGTAGAGTAATGAGCAAGGAGGGAGGGAGGAGGGGGTCACAGTGTATGGCACATCTTTTGGGGGTAGGACACAATTATAAGAGAGACTTTATCTGACAAATGCAAACAGTGTAACCTAATTCTTTGTACCCTCAATGAATCACTAACAAACAAACAAACAAAAAAGACTATAAAAGAGCTGAAAACATTATAGCCACTGGAATGTGATAGCTGACATCACTGCAGCCACTCATGCAATTATGGGAATGCTCATGTAAATAAACCTACTGTGTTGCCAGTTGTATAAAAGTATAACACATAAAATTATGTGCCATAGAGAATACTTGATAATAATAATAAACACCTGTGTCACTGGTTTATGTATTTACTATATTATACTCTCATTGTTATTTTAGAGATCTCCCCATTTTGTTATTGCTACTAAAGGCTTTCCAGTGGGAAAGACATGGAGGTACAAGACAGTGATACTGATGATTCTGACCCTGTGTAGGTAGGCCTAGGCTGATGTGTATGCTTGTGTTCTAGTTTTTAACAAACAACTTTAAAAAGTAAAATAAAATAAAATAAAATAACCCAGAAGGGTAGGCACAGTGGCTCATGCCTGTAATCCTAGCACCCTGGGAGGCAGAGGTGGCTGGGTTGACTGATTCAGGAGTTTGAGACCTTGAGCAAGAGCAAGATACCATCTCTAAAACTAGCTGGGTATGGTGGTGGGCACCTGTAGTCCCAGATACTGGGAGGCTGAGGCAAGAGGATCGATTACTTGAGCCAAAGAGTTTGAGGTTGTTTGAGGCTGAGGCAAGAGGATTGATCACTTGAGCTATGATGCCAGGGCACTCTACTAGGGTGACAAAGTGAAACTCTTTCAAAAAAGAAAAAATTAATATAGTAATAGCTATAGAAGAAGGATATAAAGAAGGAAAACATTTTTGTATACCCTTACAATGTTTTTGTGTTTTGAAGTCAGTGTTATTAAAAAAGAGTGAAAAAGTCTGTCATGTAAAAAGTCTGGTTAATTTATTACTTAAGAAAGAAAACTCTCAAAATTAATTTAGTGTAGCCTATAAGCATAGTGCTTGGAAAACCCACAGCAGAGTATAGCAATGTCCTGGGCCTTCATACCCACTCACACCCTCGCTCACTGTCTCGCCCAGAGTAACCCCCAGTCCTTCAAGCTCCTTTCACAGTAAGTGCCCTAGACAGGTGCACCATTTTTTGTCCTTTGTAACGTGATTTTACTGTACCTCTTCTATGTCTGGATATGTTTAGATACACAAATACCTGCCATTGTGTTACAATTGCCTACAGTCTTCATGACAGTAACATGCTGGACAGGTTTGTAGCTTAAGAGCAACAGGCTGTACAGTGTGACCTCAGAGTGTCATAGGCTGTACCACCCAGATCTACGTGAGTGCACTCCATGGTCACACAACGTAATCACATAAGGAGGCATGTCTCTGCAGGGAGGCGTGACTGTAGTCATAAGAGGGAAATCTGTGTTTCCCTCTTTTGTGTTTGGGCAAAAGCAAAATCATATATCAGTGAGGTATAACTGGGACAGAGTTCTGTGTGACTGAAAAAACTCGTGAAGAATCGCTAACATCCATCCTCTAAGTCAGGTTGCCTGACTGTCCCCAATCTTACTTTAAGCAAACAGTGTTTAAAGTAAGGTATGAAGAGTCCGATCTCTTTCCAAATAGGCTATAAAAAAGAACTGTCCTTAGGAATTCTAAACTACAAAGGTGAACGTGCATCTAAGCATCACTAAACACTTGGGAATGGTAACAAAAAGGGAGAGATGCACTAACTACAGCACATGGAAGAAATTACAACTGAGGAAACGAAGGGAACAGAACAGTCTTTGACTGTTATAAAGTCTGCACAAATTAAAAAAAATGAATATGTATTATCCTTAGAAGGGTAAAAGCATTGCATTTATAAAAAAGAATCATCTAGATAATACAGGAATTATTAATAGAAGCTGATTATTGAAATTTAAGCTCAATAAATTGGACAGAATAGAATAAAGTGTACTACCAGAAATGAATTAGGGAGGTTCCCAATAAAAATGGGGACTTCTCTAAACATAGTACAAGAGGAAAAGAATTAACAAGAGGCAATAATTAAGAAACATGCATAAAATATCCAGAAGCTTTAAGATTTATCTAACAGGAAATCTAGAAAGAGAAAAAGAAAAGGTGTATCACACAAGCAAACAAAAATGTATCATTTCCCAGAACTGAAGAAAGACGAGTTACTAGTAGATTGAAACCAGTAGACTGAAACTACCAAACTTATTTAAATAAGTTAAAAACAAACAAAACTCCCAAACCTAGTCACAATGCAGTGAGTTCAGAATAATGAAGAGAAAATCTAAAAAGTTTCCTCCAGAAAAAAAAAATTATCTACAGCACAAGAAGAATCTGATTTTCATCTGCAATCCCAGATGCCCGAAGGAAGCCCAGGATGGTTTTTCTAGAAAGGTGGAGTAAGACTATTCAAAATTTCACTTCTCAATAAAGCCATTGAGAATACTGAAGAAAACTGTCAAAGTCAACTTTTTCAGAAATCTGGATATTTACCAAACTTTTGAATCATTGAGGTGCATTCGTGTTTCTAAATGGCTGACCCTCAGGAGTGACAGTATACATGCATATTAGTTTTTCTATTGCTCATGGTGCACCATAATTTAGTGGCTTTAAGCAGCATAAATTTATTATCTTCTGGAGGTTACAAGTCCAACACGGGACTAGGGAATGATATGCTGCTTTGCTTTTTTAGCTTCTAGAAGATGCCCACTTTCCTGGCTCATTTCATTTTCAAAGCCATAGTTCAGTTTTCTGTCCTTTCTTCTGTGACTAAATTAAGAGAGAGTTTCTCTCCCAAAGTGAGATAGTAAAGTCAGACAAAAATGGAAATGTTGGTATATTTAACTGCAAGAAAATATGAATTATTTAAGTGACCAAAATGACGTAAAAAACTATTAAACAGAGAAGGAATTCAATTTGATTCATCATCTCCTTCTTCATCATCCTCTTCCTCTTCATCTTCTTCATCTTCCTTTTTTTTCCTGCTTTATCCAAACTTAACAACTCCCTTTTTTGTTGCATGATGCTTTCCTTTAGTTTGGTGTGCTGCAATATGGGCCAAAATGGTCTCCTTTGATTTGGGAGTGAAACTCAAAAAAGAACAAAAAAGAGACTGAAGGAAGTCATGGGTGCATTGGGATCCTTGAACTTCTTTTTTGTTTCCTCTTTAGGTGAGATATAGGTTTTCATTTCTACTTTATAATGGGCTTTGTCTGTCTTTGTCATATCTTCAAACCTTCCTTTCTCTTTAGCAGTCATGGTCTTCCACCTCTCTGAGCACTTCTTAGAAAACTGGGAAGTTGACTGCAGCATCTGGGCACTTCTTGTACTCCTTGACTTCTTGGTCAAGTTTGCACAAAGCATGCATGTGATGACATCTTGCCTCTCAGCTTCTTTGGACCTTCTTTGCCTGTGTTTAGTTGTTTTTCCTCAGCAAGGGACAGAGTCACCTAGTGCCTGTCTGGCTCTCACTTGCCTTGGCTCTATCTCTATATGTTGGTTCTGGAAGTTTTAAAACAAATTTCTTGTCTAAGAAGCATTTAACAACTGCTCCCACCCTCCATCCCCCACCCACAGCACTCACACTTTTGAAAGAAAAAAATTGAAAGGGAGGCTAGGCACCATGGCTCACGCCTTTAATCCTAACTTTCTTTCTCTCTCTCCTTCCTTCCTTCCTTCTTTCCTTTCCCCCTCCCTCCCTTCCTTTCTCTCTCTTTCTCCCTTTCTCTATTGAGACAGAGTCTCATTTTGTTGCCCTGGGTAGAGTGCTCTGGCATCACAACTCACAGCAACCTCAAACTTATGGCCTCAAGAGATTCTCTTGCCTCAGCCTCCCAAGTAGCTGGGAGTACAGGTGCCCTCCATAACACCTGGCAGCTATTTTTAGAGATGGGGTTGCTCAGGTTGTTCTCTAACTCCTGACCTCAAGCAATCTGCCTCTATTCTTTGGGATCTTTTATTAATAGCAATTAAACCTATACCCTGCCTAATACAGGTAAGTACCAGAAATCTAAAGCAAGCATCACTACATTATTTGTTAATAATCCTTACTAAGGCATCCTCAATAAAGGCAAGGATGCCTGTTATTACTGCTACAAATCAACTAGAAAAATTGATTTTTCACTGCTACAAATTATACTAGACAACTAGCCAATGCAATAAGGAAATAAAAAGAATGAAGAAGGAGTAAAAGGTGCTAAACTGATTTTGCATTTGAAAAATGATACATGATGATTTATCAAAAAAATGAAAAGAATCAGCTGAAAAATTATTACACATTTCTTGTACAAATCCAACATAAGGTCCCTATGAAAGTGACTATACAGAATAATATTTAGTTTTAAAATGACATGTAAAAAAAAGATGCAATTCATTTTCACTATAGAATTTTAAATACCCATATATAAATCTAATAAATACGCAAGACCTACATGAACAGAAATATAAAATTATATTGAGGAAACTTGAAGATGAGCTCACTAAATGAAGAGAAATCCTATGTGCCTTGATTAAAGACAATATTATAAAGAGGCCAATCTCCCCAAATTAACCAAAAATACAAAACAACTGCAATCCAAATCCCAAAAGAAATATCTTTAGAGCAGCGGTTCTCAACCTGTGGGTTGTGACCCACAGGATCTGTATTAAAGCGTTGCGGTAATAGGAAGGTCGAGAACCACTACTTTAGAGGCTCTCTACAATTGATTTTAGAGTTCATTTGAAACAGGAAATAATGAAGATTGGCTGTGAAATAGTTTAAAAATAACAATTAAAATAGACTTTTGCTTACATGTTACCAAAATGTTCCCTAGAGTAATTAATATAATGTTCCATTAGATCTTAGAAAAAATAAGGTCCGAGGATTTATGTGTGTGCTGTATACAGACAAATAAATACACACATTTTAGAATATGGTCATGGAGACATTTCCAAACATGGCAATAAATTATTCAGACAACTGGATACTCAGTTGGTAAAATACAAACTTCTGTTTCTCCCTCCCATACCACTTAGCAGTTAAATTCTAACTAGACTAAACGTGTAAACATCTTTTTAATCTATAGTGCTGCAGAATAGAAAATTAGAAGAAAATCAGAAGATAACAATGAAAACTATGATGTAGCCACACGAAAAGGCATAACCTGTTAAAAAGAAAGATGATAAAACAAGGTTCAAAAGAGAAGAAAGAGCATGAGGGGAAAATTCTCAAAGTATATAGCAGACAAAGATTTAATATATGTATGCACAAGGAGATAAAGTAAAAGAAGCCCAACTTAAAATTAAGAAATGAATATGAAGAGGCAATTCAGAGACAAAATGCACATGGTCGCGAGCATTGGAAAATATGTTCCACTTCACTGTAATTAGGCAAATACACATTAAAACAGCATTGAAATTGTATTTTTCACCAGATTGGCAAATATTTTAAATTTTCATAACATCCCAGTGTGAGAAAACAATTTCTCATTCACTGTTAATAGGAGTGTAAATTGGTGCTGCCTTATTCAAGGACAACTTGGCAGGAACCATCAAAATTAAAATTATGAATACACGTTCACCCACATTCCAGGAGCTTATCCTAGAGAAATACTTGCAAAGAAGCCCAAGGAGTTCTTCCCAAATTTGTTTTGGCATCATTTTTTATCATAGTAAAAATTTTAAATGGACCTCAATACCTTCCCAGAGGGGTATTTACTGACATAAACAGTTTTGATCCTTTCCAGCCTATTTTTTTTAAATGAGAATATATTCACATACCTATGCATGTAGAAACCACAAGTAGTACAAGGTGATAATGTGAATGGGGAAAAAAAATCTATGCTGTGACATAGTAAGTCTATATCGATGGGATCAATTGTCAATGTTAAACACCCACATTGAATGAAATCACAATTAAAATGCTACCAGGTATTTGAGAAATTTAAAATCATTCTGAAGTTTGCCTTGAAAAGAAGCAGCAATCATAGATAAGTATAGTGCTTTTACTAAGTACAACGTGCAGATATCATCCGTAATAGTGAAAAAACCTTTGTACGAAAATGTAGAATGCTTATACAAGATGTTAATTGAAAAAATACTGAAAGGCCCTCTTTGTGTGCTACAGTCTCAGACAATGCAAAAGTTGAAATATATATAATGACGGAAGACAAATACACCAGGATCATTAAGTGATTTTATATGAATGAATGATGTTACAGCTTTTTTTTTTTTACATTTTTCTTTATTTTTCAAACTTTCTAAAATAGCTGTTTATGAAAACAAAACTTTATTAAACTGTTTGGAAAAGCTTGATGGCACATTCTGCAGCATAAGCTGCCCGTGCACGGGGCTCTAGGGACGCTAATTAGAAAATGATGAGTTAATTAAAGTTGTGTGCTCAGTCTCTACGGCAAGGGTTTCTTTTAATCCAACGGTGGTTTTCTCTCCATTTGCAGAATGCGGTTTCTGGATGAAAAACTGAGAACAGACTGACCCTCTGGCCACAGCTACTCACGTCAGGGACGCGCGGTTGCAGGTGCATGCTGTCTGGTTTGGTTTGCCAAGTCAAAATAGTTGTGCTTCCCACTGTGGTGAGAGTTTCCAACTTCAGACAGGGCAACAGAAACTCTAAATGGTTTGCCCTTTGCAGATGTATTGAAATACTACTGAAATTTACTGACTTTCCCTGATGTTTTTTTTCCGTGCTTTCATCACTACCCTGAAAATAAACAAGGAGGAAAAGGCTAGCATACCAAATGTGCTCTCCATTACCGAGCAAAAAGGATGTTTTCCTAAGTAGGGCTGCTGCTCCAGCGCTCCTGGCTTGACATGAGAGCAAACAGAGAGCAATATAAAAGCCATGCCTTCCCCCGGCAGAGCACAACTTTATTATAGAGACTTGAATGAGACAGTGGGACTTGTACCAAAGCCACCACCATACAGGGAGCAGGGACACTGTCTCACAGGGAACAGCGGGCAGCCCGGAAACCTTGGGACAGAATCCCATCCCAACTCGGTCAGGGGCTTTAGGCAACCACTTTGTTCTCTAGTTCAATTTCCTCTCTCCCAATCCCCACCAAGGTGTGTGAGCCTTAATTAGCCACTGCTAATTAGGGCCACAAAGCTGAAAAGCACCATTGTACGTGGCAGTAGAGAGATAAACCCCTTCATTATCTTTCAGCCAGGCTTCCATTCAAGATCGCAGAACACATCCTGGGACTATCTCCTCACTGGCACAGCATTCTCGAATCAGTCCCCTCCACAGTCATGTGCACCCCAGCCCCTCTCCCCGCACTGTGGCTTTTGTCACCCACAGAAACCCAGACAGAGTCTGGTACACAGAGGTAAGGGAGAGGATCTCCAAAGCATTCCAAAATAATCTAGATGAGTACATGTTGTGACCTTGGGCGGTAGCCCTTAATAAAATGGCCCTAAGTGGCGCTGGTCCTTTTGTTCTCGGACTGGGGCCACTTAGGGCCATTTCAGGAGTAGAAAGGCACAGGGGAAAGACCCCAGGAACCTCAGTGATAGGATTTACCTGGGGCTCTGAAGAGCTATCTGTTGCAAGGCGCCTGCTCATGGTATTTCCTTCACACCCAAAGGCAGCCAACGTGGAGAGAATATTTTGTAAGATTTTTTGTGATGAATATTTTGTAAATAAGATTTCATTTAGCTACCATTTCCCATGTTTCCTAAGTATAGTGGCTTTAAGAGTGACTTGGGGGATACCCTGTGATAACCAATTTAGCCAGCTCCCCAGTCCTCGGAGCGATGTACCAAGTAGTTCTCTAGACCCAGAGCTCTATGTAAACTTCAGTGTTAGCATCACAAGGTGGAAACTTAAAATGTGCTCACTAGAAGCAGTCCTAAGGTCAGTGTAAATTCCTGTAATTCCTGTAATTCGTTCCACAGTCTGACTGGCAGTCTTTCAGGGGTCTGCGGTGGGAATACAAATCATGCCATAATAGTAGTCCTGGGTCAACTAACCAGTAACCTAGACCCTGGGGCAGCAGTGAGCTGGTGGGTGCAAAGACCCGAGCTGGGAGCTGGTGCAGGGCTGGGTGCTGGAAATACAGAGCAAGTGGAATGAATGGAGGGATGTCAGCTCCTGCTTTCACATGATCTCTAGCCATGTTAGAAAGATGCATGTCCCAAATTTAATATATATCATAAGGGATGTGTGACTAAGCAGAAACACACCATGCATTGTGTAGCTCACTCATTGTGTGGTTTAGGGTGGAGGTGCTCTAACAAGCCAGGCACACGGTGACAGTCAGATTGATGGTGACGAGCATGAGCTGTTCACTATCCACAGAGCGCACTTAATAGTCAACAGCAACTGTGAGGCAGCTGCTGGAATCCCCACTTTGCAGAATGACTTGCTCACACCACTAGCAAGGGGAAGTTCGGAGTCTGATACCCTCATTGCTATGCTTACTCGTTGAATGATGAGGTTAGGGGTCACAAGACACTGGGTCACAGGCTGCTTCTTATCGTGGCTCAAAGACTGTAAGGCACCCGCAGACATGTGCTATGAGAATAAGATTCTCCCCCAACTTAAAAAATTAAGATCTTATTTCCATATCATAAAACTTATCTTTTTAAAGCATACAGTTCAGTAGTCCTTAACATATAAAGTTGTACAACCGTTACCACTATCTAATGTCAGAATTTTTGTCACCCTAGCCCTCGGGCAACCAGGAATTGACTTTCCATCTCTACAGATTTGCCTGTGCTGAATAGTTTATATACATGAAATCATACAAAATGTGACTTTTTGTGTCTACCTTCTTCTACTTGGCCTAACGCTTTCAAGGTTCACGCGGGCTGCAGCATTCAGCAATAATGCACTTCTTTTTATTAGGGAATCAGAGCCCATTGCATGGATAGATCACATTTTGTTTACCCATTTCATCCATTATTGCACACGTGGTTTGCTCCCACTTTTCAGCTATCACGAATAATGCTTTGAGTATTTGTGTACAGATTTGTGTATGAACACACATGTTTTTAATTCTCTTGGCTATGGACCTAGGGGCGGAACTGCTGGATCATATGGTGACTCGGTTTAACTTTTTGAGGGAGAGCAATATTGGAAAAGGTCACTGTCAATGTTCTTGACTTTTTTTTTTGCACATAAATTGTAACACAAAACTTTGGTATTTAGACTTATTTTTAAATGAGTTGCTAAACATGATACAAGTGCTTGCCGTGCACAGGTTCAAAGAAGAAAAGGCCCACAGGAGAAGAGAATAGTCAAAGAGAAATGTTCCTATGATGGTTGTTAATTCCTCAGCAGAAGAGCTAGCGTGCAGATGCACAGAATTGAGCAGAAACAGCTGCTTGTTGTGTCCTTTCTTTGGTAAAGAATACCAAAGAGGCTGGAATATCTGAACCGGCTTGTTGTTAGACAGCTTTGTTAAAAGCCACTGTGGATTCCACAGCACCCTAAGGAGTTGTGCTTTCCATTTTTTTATCTTGATTTAAATTGAAGAAAAAAGGGAGGCAAAAGGAGTGTGGGGGCCTGGAGTCTTTCTATTGTCGGGAATGTTTTTTCTCCCATTGTGTGTGTTTGTTCAAAGGTGATTTCCTTTCCCTAGGCTAGTGTAGACAGTTTCTTGTTCTAAGTTTTAGAATTTCATAAAAATAAAACAGTGGCTTCTCTGCCCTTAGAAAAAAACAGCGTGAATAATCAGATATCTTCCTAAAACAATCACAGATCGTTCTATCAACAGCACAAGCTGAGTGCAGAGGAAGGGGGGCGGCATCTGAGGAACTCACAGTCATCCAGGATGACAATGACACTCTCCTTGCCCCCTCCTTCCTTTTTTCTTTCAATACGGTCAGTCCTTAAAAGGACCAACTCATGAATCCCTTGGTGTATTTATCCCACTGGGGTGACAAGGGCTGAATTTACCCATTGTCAGGTTATTTGTTTTTAGCAAACTCTGCTGCTACCAGAATCTGCATCACATTATCTGAGAGAAGATTCCTTGTGCAATATGCCTTCCTCGTTAGCTGTCTGCCAGGGCGACAGGAGAGAGAAAACGGAAAGCCTCAATCTGGGACCAGATGCCCACGAACGTCCCCCTCTTTGGCTCCCAGCAAATATTCTCTTCTTAATTTCCACATTTAGTGACTTTGATACATTTTACTTTTTTGGCCATCCGAACAACGGTTTATTAATGTACAAAGTCTTCTAACGTATCTGCTTTGGAAATGAGAAGCTAACTGGTAAAAGTGGGTAAGATTTGGACTTCAAGTCAGGGAGAACTGGATTTGGACTCTGTCCCTCAATAGCCACACTCAAGCCCATGCTGACACACACACGTTTACACTTCTACACACAGGCTGCCGAAAATACACAAGATCAGACAGTTAAGTTTGCAAACTCATCCTAGAAAAGTGCTATATACTGCATTGCTGAATATCACCCATGACACAGTCACCTCCAAAGCACTCCCCTTGGCCACCTGGTGACTCTTGCGATACTCAGCGAGGAGGTATGGAGTACTTTTCTTTTCTTTTCTTTTTTTGCTGTTTTTGGCCAGGGCCAAGTTTGAACCCACCACCTCCAGTATATGGGGCCGGAGCCCTGCTCCTTTGAGCCACAGGCACCGCCCTGTGTAGTGCTTTTCCTAGGAGGAGTTCCCAAACTTAATCATGAGGCCTCATATACACATGTTAAGAAAGGGAAAGGACTGTATTGAATTTGTAATACTCAAGTCATGCTTGACTTCTGTGACTACAAGAGGAGCTTAATGTGACTTGTATTTACCTTTTATTTTTGGTATATATTGAGTATGATCATGTTAATACAGTTTTTTCCCTTTCTTAAAATGTGTATGCATTTTTGGCTACTCTCTGTATAGACAGAAAATCACTCAACTTCTCTGACTTTGGGGTAAAGAGGAGGATGAATGTCAAACTCCTGTAACTGCGCCTGGCTCGTCAAAAAAGTTCAGTAAATGAGAGATATTCTTTGTATTCTCTTTGTGATAAAAGCTACAACAACGATGAGGACAGTTGCTAAGGTAACCCAGACCAGGGTCAGCCAACCAGCTGCTTTTATTTTCTCCTGACCTTTTCTTTCCCGTTCTTCTCCCGAGATAAGGCTTTCGCCTACCCTATTGCAGGCGAGGTTCTAAGTTTTGTCACCCCCCTCCTTTAATGTATCTGGTCTGATTTTAACAACTCTCCAGCCTCTCAATTAGCACCCCCAACTTGCCCAGCGGTGAGGAGAATGAAACCACAGCTGTTGAAGGCTGAGTTGACTCTGGGCCATTCTCAGTGTTAAGGAAGAGCCCCCTTCGCCTCTCCCTCCCGGCATCCGGCGTCGGCTCCGCGGGCTCACCATCTCCCACCGCCGGCCCCAGTGCCCGTGGCGCTGGCGTGCTGGGTAGAGCCCACATTAGCTCATGGTCTGTAGCAAGAGCTGCAGTTACAGCTCATCTGATTGATTTGCTTCTGAGCACTAGAAAGCTCAACTAGCTCAGCAGCACTTTATGACATCTGGCACATACAGCAAATTCCTTCCAGCTCAGCTCGTGGAGCTGGGCTCTGTCCTGCCTTAAAACCAGCCCCGGCTCCTCAATTACCTTCTGCCCTTATTCATGCCCTGCCAATTCCTCTTTGCTGGAATCTGAATGAACCCACTGCATATGCCAAGGCTGAGAATAGTTTGTGAAGACGTACGGGCCTTTTCCGTGAAGGCAAAGATGGTGCTTGGAACTTGACCCATGGAGGCATTGTTTAGATACTGTTCTTTACAGGTAAAAGGAGGAAATCTTCCCGTGAGTCTGATCATTCTGGAAAAATTCAGAGCTTTCTGTTTTCTATGACTTTGGCTGGGCTACTGCCCAAATCAAAAGCCCACAGAGTACATCTGAAGGATGGTTGTTCTCAATGTACCAACTGGGAAAATGCAGTCAACCCTTAAATGACAAAGGCCTTTGCTGTCTTTCTTTTTAAGATCATCTTTTCCAGAAAAGAGTGTTTTCTCTCCTTCAGTCCTGAGCTCAGAGCATTGTGCTTCTTGGGGAAGCCGCCCCATTGAGACAACTCATTTCCCCTCCTGGATAACACAGGGGACTGCCACAGGTCGAACACAGCAAAAAATAAACTGTGAACTTGAAGGAGGAGGGTAGGTGGAGATGTTTACCTCCAGCTTGAGAGAACTTCTGCAGAAGGCATTTCTGAGTTTGCCCGGCTTCATTCCTTTAATCCTGTTTCTCTGTGGTTTTGCTGCATGCTTGCCTAGATACGTCACACACAACAGCCTTGTGACTAGAAAAGTCTCTGGCCTCACAAGAAGAGGGAGATCTCCCTGCGAATATCTCTTAAGGGTTGGTCAGAAGCAGGAAATGGGAGTCAAAGGCCACATCTGCAGGACTAATTCCTTTGTTCACACTAGGACTGTCCTCTCCCTCTCCTCTTCCCTTTGATGATAGGAAGTACACACTCTCCAGGCTCCATTTCCTATGCTCTGAGGTGAAATTATCCAGATGAGTAGTATCCCTGTGAAAAGGGAGCAGCTTAATTATTAAAAGATGCGTGCCTGTTTGCACATCCAAACAATATTCAGCACAATTAGGTCTCTGGACACCTGAACCATAATGGACCAGGAGATTTGGAAGGCACTGGGAAATTGTATTGCCAAGGAACCAGCGATCAGCACAAATTCTACAGGCTCAGACATCTCAGTAGTATGGCCCTACTGATCTCCCCATCAGGGCCACTCCTCTGGAAATCCACTCAGTTTGCTCTCCTAAGTTCTGCACTAGAAGTGAAAACATTTTGTAGGATGTCACAGAAATTTGGCTGGGTCATCAGCAGAAGCTTTTGTATATTCATTAGCACAATAACTTACAATGGCCTTGTTAGTATGATTCAATGGGACAAAAATCAAATAACATAATTAGAAACATTTTGTTCTCCGTTCTAAGGCAAGGAGGATACCCAGGATGTTACTCCATCAGTTTTGCTCAAGTGATTTTAAATCTAAATGGATGTCATGAGTGGCTCAAAGGACGAAGAGATGCAGATGTGGGACTTGAGAGAAGGGTGGGTGGTAGTTGAAGAAATTCAGTCCAATAGGAGTTCTGGAGACTGGGGCCTCAGAACTATGGCATTGTCCCTGTCTCCGAGACACTAATAATCCAATGGGTGGAGTCAACAAATTAACCAGCAATTATTATAGAACATGACATGCATGGGTCCCACAGCATGATGAGTACTAAAATGAATGGGCGGATAATTCCTCCCAAGATGACATGGTTAGAGAGAACAACCTAGAATAGGTGACTTTGACGAGGCAGCAATAATTGTCACTCTCATTTTAAAAAGGGAGAAACTGAGTCTCAGCAAAATTAAATGAATCCCTATAACACAGCAATTAAGGGCATGACCAAGGTCTTCCAACTTCTAGCCCAGTTCCTTTCTCACGGCATTCTTGGGGTGGGGACTGGGTGGCTGTGAAAAAGAGAGATAAGTAGAGTTACTCAGGGGTGGCTGGCTGGGCTAGTCATAGAAAGTACCGATCAGTCTGTATGTCCTGATCACAGCAGGAGAAAGCTTAAAAGTCCCAAATAGAGCATCCTGCATAAAGCAGTGGAGGGAATCACCTATACAGCATGAATATACACAACAAATCATGTTTAAGATTTCTTTACCCGGGCATATATCATCTTTGTTCTACTGTCAGTAGTAAATTTTGGAATAAGATACAATTAACATTCTAGAAAAGTTATCTATCATCATCATGACTGTGAGGGTATCAGATTATTTCCTAAGAAAGAAAACAGTGAGTATTTGAAAGATGAGAGTCAAGGAAGATAAGTATCACCTTGAGGACCCAAAGGACTCATGGGATGAAAACCCAAAGAAGATGCTACAGCACCCTGACCATTTGTGCCTCCTTTAAGATGTACAAATGGGCAGGCAGGGTCAAGAGAATCTTCCCAAACTTCCCACCCCACCCTTCCATGTAGCAGACATTTATCAGACAAACAGGGCAGCCATCCACAGCTGGGAAGGGAAAGTGGGCTCTGGGGTCAGACTGTCTGAGTTCAAATCCCAGCTCTGTCACTTAGCAACTGCACCTCATCTTCCCAAATACAGGATGAGAATGACAATTAACAGTAATATACCTAAGGTAGGTGTGAGAGTTACATGGAATCACTTAAGTTAAATTAAATTCAGGGTGTCCATAAAGTTTGTGTGCAATTTTAAATTGCACACAAAATTTATGGCCTCCCTGTATAAAGAGGCAGCTATGCGGCCATCCCTTTCATGTAGTAAGTGCTAAGTAATCATTATAGTTAGTGTTATTAATATGTGTTAGGCAATAAAACATAAACCCTGCTTACCATCTAATGGAAGAAAAGGATAGTTACGGAGATAAGTGCAACGGTGGCACAGATGAGAGTAAGGTGGGAAATGCATTCTGGAAGAGCTATTAGCCAAGGAAGTTTTAACCAATTAAGAAAGGTGGTAGAACATTCTAGAAAAACCAAACTGTTTGAAAACAAGGAGGCATGATACTGCATGGTACATTTAGTCAGCAAAGATGGCAGAGGAACAGAATGGGAGGGAGGTGAACTGGAAGTGTCCACAGGGGCTGGACCACAAGGTGCCTTACTGACTGAGTCCAGATCACTTGCTGAACACATGGACTCAGACATGGACTTTAAGAAGGAAGTGATGTGGTAAGACCTGTATTCTTATAAGAATGCTGAAAGATGGGCTGAAAGGAGCTGAGATGATCAGTAAGGGCACCTGTGAGGAGACTGTTAGGCATTCCGAGAAGAATGAATGAAAGAATAAGATGAGATGTTGAGGATGTAGAAAAAAATTATTAAGTGAAACAGAAGCATAGGGACTTTGTAACTGATTAGATGGGAGGCATAGAGAGAAAGAACATCTTTGCAAAAACATCTATAAAGCAAACCAGAATTCTTGATAAGACTTCGCACAATTTTTTACCTCCAGTCCTGGAAATGATGTGAAGATGAAATACGTAGAAAAGAAAATTTTAAAAAAACAATGCTGACAATTTAACACACCAAAGAAAGAAAGAAAAGGAAAGGAAAAATTAAAACAGGAAAAGAAAAAAACTAAAAAGAAAATTCTACATATGAGTAAGTGTGTTACAGCTTGTGGATAATTGCTCAGAGATAGTCCCTAGGACCTGGCCTAATGTGATACAACTATCTTGTGCTTGTTATTTCAGAGATTATTGAAGTTAATGATCTTAAAGTTTCTGGATTTTAATCTTTCGGGATTTCAGTTTTAGGATGATGTTGTATGGGGTTATACCTTTTGGGATATGATCCAAACCCAGAAACAAAAAGGATGGCAGCCACTCCCTGGAGCCAGGGCTCTTTCCTCTTTGATAAGAGAAGGCTGTCTCTTTGAGTACCATTTGAGCCTTCCATGTTGCTTAGCTGGTAGATAAACCTATCTGCCTGGACTGGGAAGCCTCAAACCATGTTAACTGAATTTGGAAAAAGATAGGAAGTAGGAAATGGTGTATCCTAAGTGTTGCAAAGAATCTTATAACTTTAGCCTGATTGGACAAGATAATACTCTCTTCCTCAAAGCAGGTAACCTCCAATGGCTACATCCAGGTATGACTCTGTCCCTTCTCATTCCATGTTTTTATTATACTTTGCAGTTTGGAAACATTGATTGTACTATTTGTCTTTTACTCAAGTGTTATAGGTATACTTTAAGTATCCATTAGAGCAGTGGTTCTCAACCTTCCTAATGCCACGACCCTTAAATACAGTTCCTGTGGGTCATGACCCACAGGTTGAGAACCTCTGCATTAGAGTGTTTAAAGTATTTAACTATCCATGAAGATGTTTTGTACCATGAGCAATAAAGAACATAAAATAACAAAACTATTTTACCTATTCATATTTTTTAATTTTTTCCTAGAAAGATAGAAGCATTTTAAGTTCTATTACATTTACTTATCATGTTGGGTAATAGCTATTTAATACCTACCTCTTGTTATTAATGATTTCTTAAATTCTGATCTTTGTCAAATAGATGCAGTTGCAATACAAAATATTAGAAATTTTCTGTTCAAAAAGTTTTCAAATTATAATTCAAATGAATTACAGGAATATAGTTACTACCAAACAAAAAAAAAATCTAAACTTTATTTTTATACAATTACTGCTCACCAAGAGATGAGCAGTAATTAAGACGAGCATCTTCTTTTAATGTGAACCTCTAAACAGATGTGGAAATTATAGCTATTAGCAATGAAAAATAAAACGATTAAAAGCTGGACAGCTGTATTAGTACCACAAATTTTTTAATAAAATGGGTTCTTATTTCATTTTGTCCTCTACCTCCTATCTTACGTCTGATAAGATTACTCAAATCTTTGCAAATAGTGCAAATAATCCACTCCTATGGCAGCACATCAGAAACAACGCTATGCTCTAGTGGTAATAAGAACACTGCATCTTTAAACCTAACATTAGCGTACAACTTTGTTATTGAACTCAGAAATAACAAAAATGCAGAAAAATGCCAAAGAGCTAATGTTTTAAATTTACCCAATTTAATTTAGCAAAATTTAAACATACATTCCATCAGTTTATATACATGCATATGTGCATGTGTGTTTGTACATATGTATGTTTGTGTGTATCTTTATACCAATGAAACAGATGTATCATCACATTGCTGATAAAAGAATTGCTGTAACCCTCTGGAAACTAATTACACTGTAAGATTAATAATTTTCAAAATTTAGAGTTACACATAGTGAAAAAGACAACTCAATTGACTTAAACAAACAAACAAAAAAACCTCTGTAATTTCAGATGGTAAAAATTCTAGAAAGAAAGAAGTTCAAGGTTGGTTAATGTAGAGGTTCAGTGGGTTCCAAGGACTGAGTTTTGTTCTGTGTTTTTCTGGAAGTTGGTTCTTTCCATCCTCACATGACTTCCGCTCCAGTTCCAGGCATCCAGCCTTACCCATCTATGACCAGGAGGGGAAAAAAAAGAAGGGATGATCTTATCCTTGAAACTGTTCTAAAAATCTAACAAACGATTCCCTGAAATCATCCCTTCAGACTTTCTGTCACCTATTACTGGACAGAACTGAGTCACATTCTCTTTTCTAATCTAATCACTGACAAAGAAAATGATAATGCTGATGACTGGCTTTTCCTAACTACTGGGCTTGAAGAGGGGGCCACTTTTCCCTGAAGTATATGGTTAAGTACAAAAGATAGACACCTAGAATAAAAACAAGGTTCTCAGCAAGAAGAAAATTGACATTGGGTATGTACCAAGTGTTTGCATATGTGTCAAGAGTTACAGCCATGCTCTTTGTCCCAGTAATTGTACTTGTGAGAATTTGTTGTTAGAAAATAATGTAAATGCATTTATATAAATATTCATGAGAGGATTTTCTACTTTTTAAACTAAAAAATAATGTCTCATAATATAAAAATTATTCATTTAGATTTCAATTAGATAAAATATTCTAGAATTATTGGAATAATAATTATAAAACCTTAGAGCAGCAAGAAAATGCTTATTATATAATGCTAAGTGAAAAAAAGTCATAATTATAGTATGATGACAACGCTACAAAATATGGGGTTTTATTTTTAAAAAGCTATGAAAAAGATTACATGTGATATCTTCCTTTTCCTTTTTAACATTTTGTTAACTTATTTTTAAGTTAACAAAATATATAATGTATTATCTACAGATAACACGTGATCTCTGGGATCTGCAGGATCATTGCATAACAGTCTGACTGTAGGCATTTGGTTAAAACATGATCAGATAATAAAACTGGGAATGTCTACCAGTCTATTGTGTAAAATAGAAAATTTAGATGGTTATTATTTAACTGGAAGTAACTCAAAAACTACGTTGAACTCAAGACATTTAAAAGTATATATTTCAAATTTGTAAGATAATATTTAAAAAGCTTACATAATTTTCCACATTAGTTGGATTTAAAAGTGCCCTTTTACTGGTAGTTTGGTTTTTTTTTAATTGGATTTCTACATGACCTAATCAGAGAAAGTTCATCTTTTTTTTCTGCTTCCAGTAAGCCTTGTCGATCTCTTTGGCACATTTATTTTTCCTTGACTTCTTTGGGGGAAAGGAATCAACTAATCCAGCTTTTTATGTCTGAGGTCCAGAAAATATACACCTGGGAAAGGTCACTGAACTTTAATTAATTTTTCCTGTTTCTGAATCTCTTTGCACTACCGTCTTCCTCCTGTGTATGACCCTGTCATCCTGAAATGTTTATAAATAAAACGTGGAAAAAAGTATGAGATCACAGCCCAGGATTAGCCTTAAGCCATCTCTTTAGGATTGTTGCCACAGCAGAAATGTATCCAGGATCAAAAACCACTCTGGGATCACAGGACTCTTTCACTGCTCATAAGCTACAGAGCAGCTGGTGTGGAATGCATACATCATAGCAGGTGGGGACTGTCCTCAGCCACAAGGCCCTCAGAAGGGGAGAAGATCTCATTTGAATGATCTTCCTATGTCACTCACCTTGTCTTCATGAAAGAACATGGGCAAGGAAGACAGATAACTTCGGAAAACAGCCAATGAGATAGTAGGTGCCAAGATGTATTACTCTTAATATTCATTTCTTAAAATAGTAGGAAGTTAATGCTTCAGTGTAGGACAGAATAAGGTTGTTGATATTCTTTCTTCTTTTTACTTCTGTTCCTCAAGTGCTTATTTACAGACATCTTGGAAGCACTGGATTGGTTGAGAAAAGGGGCTGTCCAAGGGGAACAGGGAATGGCTTTTGTGCCCTTTTGCACCCTCATGGGCCCCTCTCTCATTTGAGTTAAAATGTATTCTGTCTGGGGAATTCCCCTGGTTGCCAGCAGTGGCCTATATTCCCTTCCAGAAGACAGACACTTTTGATAATCTGGTGAGAGGATGGAAATTTTCTCCAGATAAATTTCTATATATATAACATTTCTTCTACATATAGAAACACACTGTATATACATTTGTGTAGATATATAAAATAATAAAGACATACTATTTTGTATGTGTTTCTGACACAGTGAATTGGAAGCCCAGTTCATGGAAGCCCAGGTTGAGATTCCATTTCCTACAAAAGGATTTGAGGGTGAGGCCCTTCAGTTAAAAAAGCAAAGAACAAGCTGGTTAGGATTTGATCTTGCCTAAAAGGTATTAAAGAAAACTGTAGATTCTTTCCTGTTGTGTCCCTATACTACCTCTCTGCCCCCCAACAAAGAAACATAAACTCAACCCAAGACATCTGGCATCTTCCCTTTCCAACCATTGGGCAGCATGTACACTAATTGTTTTATTACTCCACTGGGCTTTAAAGTTTACACACTATTCGTATGTACAAATGTGTAATATGTTTCCATAGTTCACTGATTCTGAGCCAACTATTTTTCACATTTTCACATCCCTACAATAGGAATGAATCTTAAAATAGAAATAGGCTAATCTATATAAAGAGGAAGATTTTTGCCTATCTTTTCACAATAACATAAAACAAGCAGACAAAGTAATGAGTAAGTACAGAAAACCATGAGACTAAAAAATTTCATGTATTACCCATCTACAGAACAGCAAAACAAATGACTATAGAGTATATCTTGTTTTCAAGTATACATGAAGTAACCACCAAAATTTACCAAATGTTGCATGATAAAAGCAAATTTCAATAGATTTCATAATATTGACATCAGTGTGTGTTCTATGACCATAGTAGGATTAAGCTAGAAATAAAAAATTGAATGATAAATGAAAAATCTCCAAAATTATTAGAAATTAAGCAATACATTTTTGAACAATGCATGATTCAAAGAAGAAATCATAACAGAAATTGAAATGAAAGATCATGAATAGAACACATCAAAAAAAAAAAAAACCCAAAACTTGTAACATGCAAGTAAAGCCATGCTTTGAGGGAAATGTATAGCCTGAAATGTATATATTTGAAAATGAGAAGCCTGAGAATCAATGATGTAAGTATCTCTCTCAAGAATTTAGAAAAGGAATTTAAAATTAAATCTAAATAAAGTAAAAGGAAAGAAGTAATAAAGAGTTGAAATTAAGGAAATAGATAACAAACATTTAATAGATTAGCAAGACCTAAAGTTAATTCTTTGAAAAGATTAATAAAATTAATAATGACATGACAGATCAAGAGAAAAAAGGGAAAAGCCACTTACATTAGGAATTTTAAAAAGAGATTTATAGATCCTACAGATAAAAGATCAGAAAATTTAATTTATGAACAATTTTGTTCCAAAATCTTTAAAAATTTGTCATAACAATTTTCTTAAAAATCACAACTAAAGTTATGAAATAGAAAATCTAAATGAAAAATGAATTATAATTTAAAATCTCCTTACAAAGAAAACACTAGGCCCAGCTGGCTTCACTGGGGTACTATTCTAAGCATGGACAAAAACATAATACCAATCTTATTATAAAATGTTACAAAGTGGTGTACAACACATAGAGAATATTTTATAAATATCTTGTAAAACTTTGTAATGAATATTTCATAATTAAAAGAACAGTTAGCTACAATTTCCCATTTTCCCTCCTATGGCAACCTTTGGGACATCCTGGGTATTTTATGTGTCCCAGGAATGTAAAGTTTGTTAAACACTAAAAAATTAGTATAACTGACCACAACAACTGAATAAATGAGAAAAATTATCAGGCAGAAAAACAACTTTGATAAAATTTAATATGATAATAACTCCATGGTCTGAATACTTGTAAGTTTGAATTTTTACATGACAATGTTTTTGAATCCAGGAAAACTGTTTTTGATCTGAAGTGATCTGATTCTTGAATTTGAACAGCAGGATTTTATAGTTTTGTTTTGTTTTTTTACTTCTTCACTTTTTAAAAGTTTATTTTAAAATCAAAAGGTTGAACATTATCTTTGTTGTAGTCAGTTGGCTTACAATACTCCCTTCCCCCAAGTGATCTATGCCTCAGTCTTTATGGTGGAGGGTCATTGGCAGTAGAAATTAATAGGGATCAAGTTAAAATAGATAATATATTAAAATATTACCTAATTGTTTTCATAACAACAAATTCTATAGTCAGCTGAGATGAAAATCCATTGTTCTTCCCTGGAATTGCCTATAGCTTTTGTTCCATGGCGATTTCTCCTTCACTGATTCTTCACTGATCTGTGGCTCAGTCTGTTTAATCCTTAATCATGTGTTGTATTTGCTACTTCTATGTAATAAAATATCTCTTACTTTGTTAGT